>MINK01179853.1:16824-44661 GCA_001735545.1 Phormia regina
TCGTTTTAAAACTAAATCATCTCTTCCTTTTTTTTTTTTTTTTGTCTCATTCCCATTCTAATCAGCATCATCCATATCAGCAACATCATCAACTACATCGTACATACAAACCAGTACAGTATACATCGTGATGCCTATTGCAAATGATGAGGACTATGATGACGACGACAATGATTGTTGTTGTCGATTTGTGTGTGCTATGGATTTTTTATCTAAAATGATTTTATTTATTTGATACGAACAAGTTTCATACTAAATTTTTAGCCATTATTCTGTGTGTTCGTATATTTATCTTTTTATTCGGTACTGATACTGGTTCGTTAACGAGAGTTGTTCGCGTAAGTATTTTCCATATAAATAATTGTCTAAAGTTTGTAAAAGAAGAGAGAAATTTCAAAAACCAGGCATCCAGCTCGAAGAACAGTTAAAAAATACAATAAAAGTTCTATCTTTGACAGTAGCAAACATTATACTTCATGGACTCTCTGAATGATGTCTTCCGAAATATATGTTATATATATTTCCAGCGACTGACTGATAAATAAACGTTTTTTGTGCATTTTTTGACATTCAGTAAGCATTTTATAAAACTTTCTACGAGACAATTGCCCAGCTGCTAGAAATAAATAATTAGGAAATCATCTCTCTTGTGGACTTTAGACCTTTATGAACTATTTGAAAAACATATGATTAGATGCGATAAGAGCAAAATAATAGTTCTTATTGGGAAAGACATCTGAATATGCACTATATAACTATTCTACTAAAAGAGAAATCTGGTTTTGTTGAAAAAAATACCCCAAAAAAAAAAAAAATCAAATTAAAATTTTCCAAGTCCATTTCACATTATTTTTTAATACTTTTTATGAAATTTTTTATAAAATTTTATTTTTTTCTTCAGAAAATACTAACTTCATCGTTTTCAAAATATGCTTCAATAAACTACTTAATTTTACAAATTGCGAGAACTACAGTCAATTGAATTAGAGGCTTGGTACTTTTTAATACCGTGTACCCGAATTGACTACATTAAACGAAAAAGGTACATAACTACAAAGAAAAAGTTAATTGTTTCAATGAATTTGTGCACTAATTTCAACCCTATGTACAGGTTCATTAAAACAATGTCTTATCATACAAAAAGTTTCAATGAATTTGTGCACTAATTTGAACCCTATGTACAAGTTCATTAAAACAATGTCTTATCATATTAAAACTCAGTGATAGAGTTCATTGATCAAATTTTAAATCAATGAAAGCGTTCATTAAAGAAACTAATTTCAGTGAACAGTACATTGATTTCAATGAACTCATATTTTGTCCCGATGAAACTCTACATTGAAAATAATTGTTCTGTGTTTTTTATTTATTTTATTTTAAATTAAGCAATTTAATTGACTCAATATAGGCAAAAATTAAATATTATATTCTTAATATACATATTAATTAATTTTTAATTGTTTTTGCTGTAATCATCAAAATGATAATGTTAATAACTACAATAATTGATTTTATTATTTCTGCTTTTTCTTAAAAAGACATAGTGAGCTAAAGATTGTTGAAAAACTAGTAAAATTTATTTTATTTCTTCATTTTTACAGAAAAAAAAATAATTTTTCGTTATAGTTTTTGTAAGAACTGTCAATTTATTTAAAATATAAATTTGTACCAATTAGAAAATTAATTATATTAATTAAAAATATAATTAAACTCCAATACAAATTTAGTTAATAATATTATTAAAAAATAATTTGAAATATTTTTTTTCTGTGTAGATGCCATAACAATATACAAGAATATTATGACGATCACCATTTGTAGCGTCTTGGTCAATATGTAATATAATTTTATAAAGAATTAAAAGTAAAGTATTTTATATATTTATAAATATTCTTAGTTAAAATAATGTATTAGTATGTAGAACAAACGAATTCAATATACTAATACATTAAATCAATTAACTTATCTTATTAAGAAATAGCGTTAATTTTTTCATTGAATTTTAAATAATCTTTTCATTGGAACTAAGAATTCGTACATTAATTTAATAAATTCTTTGAAAAATTTATGTACCGCATTCATTAAAAATAACATTTTCAGTGTAAGAAAGCTCATGCAGAAGAATTTTTTCGATTTTGTAAAATTATTAAAACTAATTTTCACTCCAAACCTCGTAGCAAAATAATTTTTCTACATGTGTGTCCTTTATTGTGGTTGGATTTATTTTAGTTTATAAGGCTTATGGAGGGATTTGGGTTGCATGTTTTTGGCTGTAGTCAATATTTTTATAATTTTTTTTTTCATTGCCATGTCTGTTGCAATGTTATGATGATGTACTAACTATAGACATGTTAGTTTGTATATTTTAATGTTTGGCCTGGTCCAAGTTGCTGTTAATTTACTTTTAACAAAGCAATTGGATTTTGTGTTTGGAGATTTGTTGTTGCTTTATTATTATTATTTTTTTTCGCTTGAATTATAAATAAAATATTCAACATTTTATTTACACCAGTTTAAACATGCATATAGACATGCAACATGGATTGCATTAGAAATTTAACATAATGACTTTTGATTTGTTTAGGTAAAAGCATTTCAAAATATTTAATGGGTGGAAAAGTATTTGATACAATTTTAAATTAAAATTTTCATAAAATAAAATTAAAAACAAAAAAATAAAAAAAATTTATAACAATTTTTATATTGAATACAAATTGGAAAAGTTATTTCTTCCCCTGAAATACCACAGTGTAACGACGTTAAAATTTTACAAAAAAGCACTAAGAACGAACTGTAAAATCGTTGGTTTTAACAATGTGTTGTAATTTTCCTACCAATGATGACAATTTTTTGTGATCTTTTTTATGAGTTTTGTTTATTGCTTCTAATAAATTTAATATTTATATTATTTAATAATTTTTTTGTTTTATGTTTGTTAATATGTAATAAAATTATAAATTTGTGAAATTTTATTCTTCTTAGAAATTTACCTTTTCCCTGCTATAAAAATACATACAATAGTTCATAATATGCAAAGAAAGTTCAAAGTATATATCTAAGTTTTGTTTGTGGAGAAAACAACTCTTTTGGATGAAATTTGTACAGCAAATGAAATAATTTTTATTAACAGTTAATTTGCTTATTTATGAAATTAGGTTCCATTGAAATGACACAAAAATTACACATAAATTTTATTATCCAAATATTATTCAAGAAATTTTAAATTGTCCCATTTTTGGATAATTACACACAAATCGGCAACACTGATATATTAACAAATATAAAACGGTTTATTGAAGAAAATGATTAAAACTTTTTATTTACCACGAACAGCGTCTGTTTGTCTGGCTTGACCTGTCAAATTTGATGTAAATCAAATTATTTCTCATATGTAAAATATCCATATACATAAATTTCAAGTTTAAAATTTAAGATTTCTTCATCATTTCACTTTCAAATACCACACTGTCAAAATACATGTCATTTGAATATAACACTAAACAACAACGGTCCCACAAAAAAAAAATAATAAATAAAATAAAATAAACGAACAACATCATCATAAAGGTGTTAAATTAAAATAAAAAAAAAAAGAATTTTTTATATTTGACACTTTCAACAAGTATGTCCACCACACAGCATAATAAAATCCAGAAAAGGAATAAAAAAAAAACAACAAAAAGACGACAGTTTGGCGGTACAATGAAATTGAGATGCCACACTATGTGTGTGAGGACTTTAAGACACACCAGTAACAACTTTGAAAAAAAAAAATTAGGAAAAAAGAAACTTTTTAGAGTCATAAAGTAAAAAAATAACAACTCTCCAAGTGTGGACACATTTAAACAACTTATGTGAGTTGTATGTAGATATAACTCTAACAACAACAACAACATCATCATCATATTTTAAATTATCACTAGAGTTGTTGTCTGTTATTCTTTTTTTTTTTTTTTTTCATTCGTATTTTTCGTAAAGAGTTTATTTGGTTTTATTTGTTTTAAATCCCAAACTTGAAAAAAGTTTGATTTATGGTCAATTGTCAAATTATCCTTGATAAGTCATTAATATTTTTCTTGTAGTTTTTGTTTAATATTAAATTATGTTGTGGTTAGATGAAAACAAAACAAATAAGAATAAAATTCAAAAATAAAAAAATAAAATTAAACCGAATTATAAGAAGAAGGTGTCATTTGTTGTTACCATGAATATGAGACTTTCAGTCGTGTATGCAATTTCATTTAAGTTTTGGTCTTTAAAGTCGTACTTAGTCGCATAAGAAACTGAATGTATTTCTTTGTTTTAAATTTGAGTTTTTTGTTAGAGATAAGAAGTCTCAAAAGAAAAAAAGATGGATATGAAGGTATTGTCATATGATTTGTAACACCAGAAAATGTTCTTTTTTTATATCTGTATAATAAAGGATACACTGATCATGATCCTTTATGATCAATGCTATCTGAAGTTCTTTAAAATATTTCTTCATATTTTCTTTACTTTCCAAAAAAAAAAAAAAATTCTCTTCGTAGCAGTATAAATCGTGCTCACTAATTGGGCTTGAATAAAACTTAATAGAAATGAAGTTGAATTTGCAGAAAATTAGACTTTGGCTCGCTTAATTTTAATTTTAAAACTTCTACCAGGGACCGTAGATAGAGCTGGTTTATTTCCAGAGTTTTTTGATAACGTAGAAAATTATAAATACTAATAGAACTTTTTGCCCTAAAATTCCCAACATGATAATTAAAATATATTAAGCTGAATACATGCCAAGGTTAAGTTAATAAATCCTGATTTGAATTATATATCCATCAGTAGAATACAAAAGAAGAAATTCTCTTATTGTCCTTATAAAGAGAATAAAAAAGAAATACTTAAAAATTTTAACTTATATTAGTCAGTCGGATTTATTCAATCAATTAATTGTTTTTGTTCAGTTAATTATATAATTGATTTGTACTATATGTTCAATCAAGCAACTTATAGATTTAATTAAAACTAATTTTCTAAATTAATTAATTTATTAATTTAATTAAACAAGTTTTTTATCTTTGTATTAATTATTTGTTTTACTCAGCTGTTACAGATTTACTCGGATGCTAAATTAAAAGAAATACACATTTCAAATGAATATTTGTCATTTTATTCGAATATGTTATGTTATGTCGAATAATTATTTTGGCCACTGTACATAGATCTTACAATTTGCCTTTTTTTTAACTTGAACGATTTATTAGTTCCAAATATAGTAATTCACTTATTTTGAAAACTCAAAGAAAGATACTTTAGAAAAGAAATATTGTAAATTATTGGACAGAACAAGTTCTTAGCACTTTATTACAATTACGGTACAAAAGTACAATTTTATAAGCAATTATGCACAATTCTGAAAATGTCATTTATTATCCCTGGGGGAGACCCAAACTATCTTATCAGTCAGCTTATCAGCTTAATGTAAAAGTTAGAAAAAAATCTGAGATCTTGATCGTGCAAAAACTGGTCAGTAAAATGGAAAGTTCTTCAAAACTATTTGATTCGCATATTTAAGTTTAATAATTTTCCTATCAAGTCCATTAGGAGCCAAAAGTGTTTGCTAAAGCTTAACAACATTCGTTCAATCCCTACATAATAGCATTTTGTTTAAGCTTTTGATTTGCCCTTTGCTAGAGGATGGGGGGGGGGTTATTAACTTTGATTTGATTTTAGGAATTTCTCCACAGCATATGATTCTTATTTGTCAGTTTCATTCATTTATCCATCTGCCCATGCGTCCGTCTGTTCATTATATTATTCTATCTGTTTGATTGTCTGTCTTTATGTTATGTAAGTTTTATTTTGTAAATTTTTCTACATTTGTTTGTTGTTCATCTTATACTCAAGATGATTATCTTGTGATTATGTTTATTTTTATTGTTTTAAGATTTTAAGATACATTTGAGGTTTATACATACTATACAATATATAATATACTATGTATCTCCTTTTATTCTATATCTGTCTGTCTTTCCGTCTGTCTGACTGTGTTTGTCTTTCAGTCAGCCAGTTAGTTTGTTTGTTATATATGAGCTGATGATAATGATGTAGGTATTTTTATTCGTGTGTATCTTTCGAATAATGTATAATATTTTAACATATGTAATGTGATATTTACTTGTCTCTGATGTTGTCTGATTCATGTTTGATTTGTTTATATCAAATATAAAATAAAAAAATAAAAAAACGAAGAAGAAAAAAATTAAACAAATTTTATTGTGTAAATTTGTTATGCCAGTATATTGATATTGTTTTAAGATAAATTATTAATTTTAAAATTTTTGTAAATTTATAAGACTTTTCTTAAAACAAAAATTCTTTGTAATAAATAAACTGATTTATATCAGTTAATTTAAATAATAAATTTAATTAAGATTATCAAATGATGTTAAAATGAATAAACTGTAGTACAAAATTTATATTTTAACTTAAGAGTCCTACGATGAATCTAGAATACCAAATTTTCAAAAAAAATCTTGATATAATATCTGCAATAAAAATACATTCGCATTTTACAAATATTGATGGTTTAGAGACGATCAAGTTGTTCTATAAACGTTTTATATATATATTTTTTTTTTCTTATTTCCTAGATGTAAAGAAAAAGTCATGATGGCAACCATAAACGAACATTGTCGTTTATCAGATATATTATGTTTGGATATTGCGCGATGAACTGTTGATATATGGGCTTTATTTTATGTTTATAAAAATATTTTTGAGCTCAATCAAATTATAGTAGTATGAGTAATTGATTTCATGATTTTTACAACATATAGAGGCAAACATGTTATTAACAATAATGCTACATGGAAATAAATATATTTTTTTAAATATATTTTTGTTGCTCTGAAGATAATATTTTATTTTCTTTTTGCATTTGCATTTCAAATGTTTTCTAAAACTAAAAATATATAATTTTTCTAATTTTATTTTTCATTTTTTCATTCAATCACATAATTCTCTCGTAAAGCTCATAAATATGATTAATATCTAACTTCGTGAAATCTTCGTCAAATTTTTTTCGAAAATTCATTTACAAAACTTATAAATGTTTACGCTTCAATTTTCAATTTCAATATGTAAATGTAAGAATTAAAAAATCTTACAGACTTAAAAAAAGAAAATTTTATTAATTTGATTTTTGTTTTTTATATTCAAATGGATAAAAATAAAATTAAAAAAAAAATTAGAAACTTATATTATTTGTCAAAATTTATACAACATATGAGCAATATGTATAAATTTACGAATTATTTAGATTATCCGGTTGAATGAAAACCCTTTGTGTAAATCTAAGTTTATTCAATATAGTTTTCAATATAATTTTGTTAAGTCATACGATAAATTTCAATAATATTTTTATGTATTAAAAATAAGTCGCTTCTACATAAAAATTTTAACATAAATAACTAAAACATATTGCTTATCATGTTACGCTAACAAAATATTTAATTTTAAAATTGAGAACAAAAATATAATTACGATAACCAAATTATTTTTAAAATATAATATCTACAACAATAACGATATTTACAATGACAATATGTTATTGCAATGAAAATAAATATATTTTTTTTTTTTCACAAATAGAATAAATTGCGAATAACATCATTTTCAATATGTTTTCATTATAAGATGTCAAAATTTACTTTTTTTTCTCACAACTTCATCTTAAATGCATGCAAAATTGCATGTCAATCATTCAATAATTGTTCATTATTATTGTTGATGATGTTTTTTTTTTTTAAGTTTTTACAAACATGAACATTATATTGCATTAATCTCTTCTTTTCATAAAAGAAAAAAACTTTAAATAAATTATATTGTATTTTCATATTCAACAGTTTTCATTAAACAATTTGATAAATTATTTGTATATATTAGTTATGCCAGTCAATGATATATTATGTAATTTGAAAATGCATAAATTCTTTTTAAATTGCAATCAAAAATATATTTAAATATAATAATAAATTAATAATAAAACTACTTTTAGAATTGCCCAAAAAATATATATATTATATATTATATAATGAAAATTATATACGATCATGTTAATTTAAAAAATTCAACAGAAGTCATATAATAATTGTGCAACAACGTATACCACACATTTACTAGAATTTATAAGACTCCCTATAAATATTAATGTTTTTATGTTAAAAATTTTTTTTCTTATTAAATAATTTTTTGAAAAAAGACCCCCCAAACTATTTGAAACTTCAAGACTCTCTAGTCAACCGAATAGAATGTATTAAAAAAATAATAAAAATAAAGAAACGTATGAACACCAACAGCAACATCAACAACAATGACAACGATGTTTATAGATCTTTACTAAACTAGACGCGCATGTGCAATGAACATGATTTTAATTGCAATATAGAGAAGCAAAAAAAAAAAAAAAGAAAAGAAAATGGCATAAGAGGAAATAAAAAACTAAATACAAAAATAAAAGCAATATTTAGCTTGAAAATTTACCTTCATAGTTGGCAGCAGCAGAGAAACCTTAAGAAAATCTTAAATATGCCTACAAACACGTTTCTTAACAACATTTCAGGATGGTCGACCATCCGTACAACGAACGAGAGTGGAGTATAATTCTTCATGTATGTATGCCACCTAGAATGTCACCTTTGTTACAACTTTTTAACTACATACGATTACAATACAACACAACACAACACACGGTAACAGTAACAGGACGACAGACTAATACACAAAACTACAATTATGTTATTTTAATAGAGGGCAGACTGTAAAGTTTTCATTTGTGAAAATTGTAAGAAATGGAATAAAAATATTGTTTAGAAAATTAATTTCCAAACACAGTGAGTCCATATATTTTGTTTACAATATGTCATAAAACATTCCCTTGCAAACATATTTTTTAGGTTACAACATGTTATGTGTTCAATTGAGAATAATTACAAAGCTTATTAACTAAGTTTGATCATTACTTAAAACCTAATAATAACACGGTGGTTAGTTCATGTTCTTTTACATATAATTAAAATATTGATAAGATACATTTTTTGAAGATAATCTGAATGTAAATATAATTTTAATTATTTACACAACACCACAAAACTAAAATTATTATTGCTGACGAATGCTGATGAAGAGTGCAGCCTCACAGATAATATATATTCCACTCTACTGGTGTATAATCGAACTCTACTTTCACATACTTGTTTAAGGTCCATCGAACTGGATGTTGACTTTTGTTTTTTTTTTAATTGGTATTCTTCGTTTATAATATTTAGAATATTTAGAATATTTGTATACACTACCACTTCTGACAAAGCTACAAGATAAAATAATATCTGGATTAAATACCATATATTTGTGGTTATTTCATTTAGTACTCGACCTGCGGGTAAAAACATATTATCTATGTCTAAATCTAAGTCTCATTTTACACTAAAAGCTGTCTGACATTAACCTTCACAAAATAGTGTTTGTCAGATAATAAATTCAGTTACTTAATATTAATTTTGATATTTTAATTTAAAACCTTTGTTATTGACTTGTGCCTTCATGATCTTGTTGGATGTCGTTTTCAAGAAAAAATTAATGGGTACGATCTTCACAATGATTGCTCTCCTACTCCAAGGAATTTGGCAGAGAATTGATGTTGTTAATTTCATAACTTTTAAATGGATTAAATATGACCAAGAGTTTGGAATGTTTTTAAGAATATTTCTGCCTTTACGATTTTTTAAATGACCGTTCCAACCAATGTAACACATTGCTCCTCGAAACAGCCCAATTAATTTCAGATCTTTTACCACTTAGTCTTTTGAAATGTTGAAAAGAAAACTCGAATTAAGGCAGATCCGCAATACCAATTTATATTATCCTTCCATAATTGTTTAATCACTATCACTAAAATACTTTATGTATTAACCTAGTCCTTGAAAAACTTTTATTGAATTTTCTCAGTTTTTTTTTTTTTTTAAGATGCCTTCTCAGTTAATCCTCCTATCTTCATATATATGTACCAAAATACATGCTTTATTTTGCAGTCGTACATGAATCAGAACTTACATACGTACTTTTATAAATGCATTTTAGACCCAACGGTAAATATTTAAAGGCCTCCATCGCGAAGATCTTCTAAAAGTTCTATGTATACCATATTTAAGATACAATAACTCATTCGAACATACCTTGTGAAGCAAGGCCTACACTAATGTCTCATCCTTGGCTACTAAAATATTTGATTTAAGTTTCTAATTCCCTTCTTTTAGAAGAAGAGCTGATCGTATCGGAAACCGATTGTTTAAGGATTTGACTAAAATGAAAACATTCTGGCTCTGAAAAAGGGCCTTCCATTAAGTACTTTTAATACATCTTCTTCCCGCTGGCTACCAAAACATATGAAATACACTCTTATATTGTTATATAAAATGAAAAGGAAATAAATAACAAAATACTATGAACTTTTTTGCCACCATGGACATTTTATTTACAAGTTACATGAAACTGAAAACTCTCCATCTTTTGGCATTTGTCGTTAGTCGTCGTTGTTGTTGCAGTCATCGTTTATACTTTAAGGCGGTCTTTTGTAACAAGCTCATAATGTACTAGAGTCATCGTAAACAAATAAGCCACTTTAACAAAACTACACCAACATCTTCGAACAGAAAGAAAAAACAGAAACTAACAATCAAGTTAACGAGTTCAAATATTTTGGTGTGTTGTTGTCTTAAATACTAGGATCCTTAAGGTGACATTTAACGAATTTGAAAAAAAGTGGACAGTAGCAGAAGCAAGTTGTGGGGGAGTATAGCAGGATAATTTGTTTTAAAAATAAACTAACCCAGCATACACTTGGTATCAACATATATATAGTTACACCTCATTTGTAATACACAGAAATTGCTTTTGTTTTTAAAATAAACTTTTCTCTCAAATACCAGTAATCAGTTTTTTAAGTATTGATCAGTTTAGTATATTGGAATAGTTTGGAGTAAATATGCTAACTAGTTGCCTCTGATGACCGGTATTGACAGGACTCGAGAAAAAAATCTAAATTTCGTTTTAAAGAAAAGCATTTATTATTTTTTTTTTTCTCATTAGATATTGATATTTTTTTAAAGATACTTTAATTAATTTCTAAGTATTATGTTATATTTAAAAATTAATGTTTGTTAAAAAATAATTATAGTATTATTGTTGAATTAAACGTCGCTGTTGAAAATTTTTGCTAAGAATAAATAATTGTGGGAATTAATATACAAAAATGCTTAAAATGATAAATAATTAATTACTTTTATGGCTAAAATACAAAAAGAGGAGAAAAAAGCTTAAAGCTTAAAAGACAATAAAAATGGTAAGCTGGCAACACTGCTTATAACAATACTGTGATAAAATAATGAGTTATGTAGTGTTGTATTATAATAGCATTTTGACTTATTTTGTAATGAAAATTTTTTGCTGGGAAAGTGTTAAGACGTATTTGAGAAGATACTTCAAAAAGTTGTGGTCGCATTGCTAACTTAAGGTATGGGCTTCATGATACTGTGAGTTAACAAATTTTAAATTCGATACTGAAGGGGTGTAATCTTGATACCAATTGGTATCAATATTCTTTAATGATTTAAACACGCAGTGTTGAATTTGAACACAAATTCACTATTCAAATTCACTATTCATAATTAATGATATCGTTATCAACACGTATGTGTTCGATTTTTCTCTAAGTGTAAGTAAAAAGTCCTTCAATATTTCTTATATAATTTTCTTAATTTTATCATTAATTCTTAACATGAATTAAACTATTCTTAATTTAAGTTAAATTATTAAAGAAAAACAAAACTAAAAAAGATTGTTGCATGAGTAAGCTAGTTCTAATACGCGTTTCGTATCTTAATCCAGCTTATTGGGATAGCTTTTCCAAATTTAAAAAGATTAATGTCTTATACATAAAAACGTATTTTAACTTAATGAGAGTAAACATATTTAAAGTACAAAACATCAAAGCTTTTACAGAACACAACAATAAAATACAATACCGTTTTAAAAGGGTCAAACAAATTCTTTATTCTTATTTCTATTTTTATCCAAGTGGTTTTGCTGTCTAATGTTTAAAAAAGTCAATTTGAAAATAGTTCAATCCAATGACAATGTTGTTTCTGTTATCAAATATTAACTTCATGCACCGAAAAAAGTAAACATAGATTTTTATTACCAAAATGACTCATACAGTAAAAAATTCAATATTAATTAACTATATTTTGTTTAAATGAATGAAACAATTGCTTAATCAAAATATTGTTCACAAGGTTTACATCGTTAAATGGAATTTGGAAGTGATTCTGAATCGAATGGTATACCGTTTTCTATCTGTGTGTTACAAGCATCACCACAAATGCATAATAGCCCAACCCCCCAAACAATCCCTAAACTAACAATTTTTCTAATAGACAAATACTTATTGATACTTATTTTATGTTTTTTGGAAGTAATTTTACAACTTGCTTTATATACTTACTAGTCCTAATTAAATATATATTATATATTATTCGAATATATTAAAAAAACAAAAGAATTAGGTATATACATATATAAATCCTTATTAAAAATTGCATACATACAAAATTACCCAATTCATTACAAATGTAAATAATAATTGTTTACACAAATTTTATAGGTATGTAAACTAGTACATGTTACTTGTATTTATGTATAGAGATAATATTTAATAGTAAAGTGAAAGTATGTTTTTAATTAAAAATGCATAAAATAAGTCTATTCACTTATACACATTTATATACGTGTACGTGTAAGTGGACTCAAATATCCATCTATGTATTAAATTATATTTATATATGTAGGTATATAAATGTACTTACCACTTAATTACCATTTTCCAGAACCTGTTGAATATCAGAACTTAAGTCATCTTTAGAGTGCAATACATTTTTAGCAAATGTCTATCTATATATATACATGTATATATGTATGTCTGACTCTGGTAAAATGCAACAACATACATATTATATTATGTTTATAAATGTGTGAGAGAAAGTGCATATGAAATAAAACATCATTTAATATGCATCTGACAAGGTTATACTATATATGAGTACGAATACTCAACGTATAATACTACGATGTTGTAATGATGATGAAGCTGGACGATGCACAGGTTGCTACTCAAGCTCACACAAACACACTTATAATATACAAATAATTAAAATTATCTCACTTAAATACTACTACAACTACTATTGCGTAGACAATTGTTTAATGTAATGTAAAGAGTATGAAGTCCTTACTCCTGTTTGAAGTGCAATTGTAAAGTTTTTTGTTGCAATAAAATTCAAGTTCTGTTAATGTGTACGTTTGTATTTGTAGTAGTAAATCACTTCAGAATGAGATGTAAACAAACATATATCCTTTTTGTTTTTGTTATTTTTGAAGGACAACACACCGGAGAAAATTTTTGTAGTTTTTTGAATGAATGAAAATATATGAGATGAAAGAAAGAAAAAACAATAGAATTTGCATGTAAAAATAAAAAGATGAAGAATAATTGATAAAATAAATTGGGAACAAAAAAATAAAATGAAAACAACAGAATTCTTACTCTCTCCAGGAAAATATTAAATGAGAGAGTAATACACCTTAGAAGTAAGGTGAAAAGTACTTTTTAAAGAAATACTTGAAGTGGCAAAGCACTAAATCATAGATGGTACTTCACCATGAATATGACTAAATCATAGGTGGTACTTTTTAAAGAAATACTTGAAGTGGCAAAACACTAAATCATAGGTGGTACTTCACCATGAATATCTTTTATGTAGGTCGAAATATTGGCTTCTAGTACAAGATTCTCACTTCCCTGCGTTCGGTTGAAGTGAGTTGAATAGTTTCGCCAGCAATTCTATGATGATATGCTGACTTGCAGGCAGACTTGTGGTTGAACTTTAGAAGGAAAAATCTAAAACAGCTTTTGAAAACTAATGTACAACTATAAATATTCTTATAACATTCTTATTGATCTAAATTGGTCTTAATTTGAAAAAAATATTTTCACAAAGGAAAATTAATTTAAATAATTTTTATTGTAAATTTATATGAAGAAGCCAGTATTCATACCAACGAGAATAAAAAAACAACCAAATTAATTAATCATTGAATGTTTAATAAATACAACCTGGTACCTTTCAATTGAAAAAAGTACTTGTTAGAAAAATTACAAAAACAACCACTTGAATGTTATCTCATTTAACATAGACAAGAACAGGAGAGACATTTTAAAATTATAAGGTCGTAATAAGAATAAACATTAAATTAAATTGTATATTTTAAACAATTTAAATTAAACTCCTTAAATAAATTTAACAATTTATAACATTGCGCCAGGAAAATATCAATAAATACGGCTGGACCACAAAACGCGCGTTTATTGTTGTTGTATTCGTCTCTGTAAGTGTGCATTTTTTTTTGCTGAGGCATCTACTCAATTTTCAACTCCCAAACCTTTATTTTGTTCTGTTTGGGTTTTTCGAGTGGTGACACCATAGACAACACCAATAAAATAGCAATAACAACAAAGGCAAATGACAATATACGAGTACAACTAAATACAATAAACCGTTACCGACTCCATCGACAAAACATAGTGAACGACATCAAACGAACCACAAATACGCGACACCATAAATTTCTAATTGCGAGACAATCTAGAATTTTTTTGTCACCTTTTTTTTGTGCAAATTTTTCTAAAACATTTTTTCATTTTTCTTTTAGAATTTTTTTTAAAGATTTATTTTCACATAAAACTAATTACCGTTATAAAATTTCACTCAAATTCACTTGTTATTTAGTTTTAGGAACATTTTTAGATTTGCAAAATTTCTATTTTTTAAATTATTAGAAAAATATCACAAATTTCGTTCGATTTGGTCAAAAGTCAAAAAAACTCTCATTCGCGTTGCGTGACGTTTGTCAAACACAAACGCACACACTCACTCACACATAGACATACTCTTTTTTATTTTTGTACACACAGACACCAAAAAACACTAGAAAGGATGGATGTAAAGAAAGAATAACAGAAAATAACAGTTGTCAATAAAGGACTAAAGGGAGTAGGGGGGTGGGGGGTGCCGACAGGATACAATAGGGAAAAAATTGACAAGCGCAACGAAAACGGCGGTGTCAACAAAACTAACAGTACAATTGAGAAAAATCATACACATTGAATTGATGTGAAGAGGTCCATGCTAACACTCACAGGAAAGAAAGACATACACAAAAGGGATATCAAACAAAAATGTCTATGATGCTCCCATAGCAAAATTTAAAAAGACACCCCACCAAATAAACAAAGAGAACTTTTTTTAAAGCTGTTGAGTATTCAAAACGAAATGTCAAAAAGCATACATAAAAATCATAACAAAACAACTGCTCTCCAGTAACCCCAATTGATTCCTTTAGACTATTTTTGTTTGTGTTAAATTTTTTCCTTAGATGAAATTAACATTTCATGGATTTTAAGGCTGGCATCGTTAACATGACAGCTTTAACAGATAAATTGTGCTGATTTTGACATTGTTCTATCAATTTGTTGCAACTTTACCGTTGTTGTTATTAAAACAACACAGAAAAAAAATATTTTAAATTATAATTTAATAAAATTATTAACTAAATTTGTATTGGAGTTTAATTATATTATTTATTAATATAATTAATTTTCTAATTGGTATAAATTTTATTTTAAATAAATTGAGAGTTCTTACAAAAAAATATAAAGAAAAATGTATTTTTTCTATAAAAATGTAGAAATAAAATAAATTTGACTAAATAAATTTGAGTTTTTCAACAATCTTCAGCTCATTATGTCTTTTTAAGAAGAAACAGTAATAATAAAATCAATTATTGTAGTTATCAATATTATCCTTTTGATGATTAGAGCAAAATCAATTAAAAATTAATTAATATTACAAATTTCGTAATTGAAGTCGATTTTTACTTTTCTCTGTGAACGAGTACTATTTTAGAACTCAATTGATGCGGAAATCCATTAAAATGAAAATTCGTTATAAAGAATAAATAATTACATTTATTATTATACAAAAAAAAATGGGATAAAAAAAATTATTTACATTTACAGTTTTACTTCATTCCAAGTGAAATAAAGGGCGTATTTTAGTTTTACTTTTAATATTAATAAGTTCTTTTACATTCCTATTCATAGAAAATGTTTTAAAAAACTAAAAATTATCTTATTATGACTAAAAATTACGATTACTTGTGATTCGTCCATGACTTCATATTCTGTTAACATAATGACAAAACATTCTTAATATTTACAATATCTGACCTTTTTGTCAAATTGAAAAAAAAATAATAATAAATATATTGTAAAAAAAAAAAAGAATTTGTGGAAAAGAATGGACAATTTGCAATGAATAATATAATATTTACTTAACCCTCTAACGGTCAAGGTTGCTTCAGGATTTATTTTCCTATTTTTAATTTATTTTATTTATTCACAACATCACAAGTAATGAATAGAAATCATAAAAATTGCATTTAAACGTTTTATGGTTAGTATAAAATATTTATATATAATTGCAGCGATCATTATTATGGTCGTAGTGTTTAAATAACTGTAGTAAACATAAAATTTGTTTGTTATATTTTTTTAATATTATGTTCTTCTATTCTAATGTATCGCAACTGAGAGATAATTCGCTAATTTCACAGTGGGACTGAATCATAATATTTTTTTTTTTTTTAATTTTGAACAGTTCGAAAAGTTTCCATAATAGATGCAGAGGTGTATTTTAAAAATTTACTATACAAGGTACCATTATAAATTTGTTTAAAAGAACATTTTATTAATATTGAATACAATAAAAAATAAGAAAAAGCTTTTGTAAAGTTAATTTCTATTCAATATATAAGAGTTTATAATATGTAAAGTATTGAAATAAAAAAAAAATCCTCTTAGTGTCTAATAAATCTTTACAAGAATTAATTAATAAACTTTGAGCGTAAAATAAAAAAAAACAAAATAGAAATTATTTTTCTATTTTCTTAAAATTTTCATGCAGGTCTTTAAAAATATGCTTACTTGTGTTAAAGATAGATATCAAGTTATTCATATCAAAAATTTAAAATTTTATAATTTCATTAAACTTTAATTCAGTTCTTTAATGTATCGAACGTATTATTTTTCAGATTTCACACAATTGTAATTATTAATTTTTGAGAATTTGTACTTTTTAAGGAAAGTCCGTTTAAGAACAATTAACGATTTCTTGAAAGGTATCTTAAGGAAGTTGAAAGCTGAGTTTCTGAACAATTAATACTTCAATAGCATTCGTGATTTAGTTTTCTTTGCAACTTAAACAGTGTCTTTCTGAATTTTATTAAAAAAGATTACTAACGTCCAAAATTCAAATTTTATCAATTTAAAATAGAAAAGATTTTTTTGAGAACTTTGAGATCCCATTTATTTTATTAATTTTTTCCATGCATCAGCATTTCAAACTGTTTTAAATAACAAAAATTTGCAAAATATTTCAAATTTTTAAGAAATAAATTTTGAGTTTTTAGAAAAAATAAACGTATTTTCAAACTAAAAAATTCTATTATTTTATCATAAAAAGCTCAAAAATATGTGGGATATTATTCCTTTTTGCATTGAAATATAAATTTTTAGACATCCAAGTTTTAAAAAATCGCAATTAGGTCAAGTCTATTTATTAGACATTCATAACTATATATTCGTATAGTACAAACTTTGTACCATTTCTTAATATTATCAATAACAAAAAAAAAATGAAGTTCCATTATCCTTAACATACATATTACAAAAAAAAAACACTGTCAACTTAACATGACAAATGCTGTCCTGTTAACAGATGACAATAATTTCTTACTGACATGTTAAATCAAAGACCCATCATTTTAACAGACCAATCTAACAGTAAAATGTTTTACTGACAATACCCAAAACAAAAACAAAATCATAACAAAAGCTTTCGTTTTAAACCATCCCTTGTTATTAAATGATTAGTTTATCATTGTGTATGTTTAAACTTAACATTAGAGTGACATTAAACTTCAACTAAACAAAGAACAAATGTAAACATAAAAACAACACAAAAAGCTTTCTTCTACTTTAATAACTTCTCTCTAATGTTAGTTAAAAGAAAAAAGCTTATCTCTTGTCATTTGTCTTTTTTTTATTGTTGTTGATGCTGCAGCTTCCTTTATGTTTGTTTTTATTGTTATATGTGCATATTTATTGATTTTTCCCACATAAATTTTTGACACTTGTCATCTGTTTCTTTTCTTTTCTCTTTTTTACTTTGTCAGTCATCTTTTGTTTCTTTATATCAGTTTATTTGTCTATTTTGTATCATTGGGTTGAAATTTGATATTTTAATTTAATAAACGTGTTTAATTTAATTTCAATTTTTATTATTTTGTTAAATTTATTAGTTTTTATTGTTAATAAAATAAACGTGTAGTGTTTTGAATTATTTTCTTAAAAGTGTGTTATAATTTGTTAATCCAATTCTTTGTAAAAAAAGTGTATTTCTAAGTTTGACTTTCTTTATTGTTGTTAGTAATTTGAAGGCGTCTTTTGGTTTCATTTGCATTGCTTTTAATTTTGCATGAAGGTATGTTTGGTTTTTTATTTTCTTTTGTTATTTTCTTAACATTTATTGTTTATTTTATTTATTTATTTATATATAAATTAAATAATATTTAAAATAAAGCAGTTCTTAAATTAAAACAACAAAAAGGCCTGTTTTGCAAATGATTTGTTTCTGGATAACATGCATGTACTTTTCTGTTGGGGTTTACATACAAACGTGTAGTGCATTTGTATGTAAATGCTTTATTTTTGTTGCTATTCGGGATTAGGGAAATGATTTAGTTGTTATGAGAGAAATAGCAATAAAGAATAATGAGAACTGTTTTCCTAAAATGAAGTAGAAGCAATTGTTGGTGCATATTAGATTAGCTATAAAATGTATGGAATTTACAAAAGTTTTGATTTTGCTTGCTCCACCGGCAGTTTCTGTGGTCCGTTAACTGTGAACTTTGTCCTAAAATAAGACTTAAAAGTTACTAATATCTTTATTCCGCTATTACTCTTTAATTTTGCATTTTCCGATAAAATACTATATAAGCTCTTTTATTCAAAATAAAATGCAGAAATGTTTGACACATAATTTTTTAGCCTTCTATGGATTTGATGTTATGTTATAAGCAATTAAAGTAAAATTTTTTTCATAAGTTTTTTTTTTTAAACCCCGGTTTTAATATGGACCTAGCCTGCTAGAAAAGGTTTTCCATAATTTGTTTGATAAAAATTTCCTTTATTTAAATGTTTATATTTCTCTTTTTTTTAATTTTCCAACTTTTTTTACATGAAATTAATTTATAAAAATCTTTTGTATTTCTTTTATAAAAATAAAATTTCTATAAAATTCTCTTTTATAAAAAAATTGTTTGTAAACTTTCCTTTTAAGAAAAAATTATAATTAATATTTTTTTTAGATAAACTTAAAATTTGGATTTTAGATTAATGTTAATATTTAGACCTACATAAAGCCAGTTCCAACAAAATTTTTACCCAATATTAATAATACTTTTCGTACCGAAATTACAGTCTGGCTATAACTTGTTTAAAAAAATTTAATGCTTTTAAAGTGATTAAAGGACATGGCTCGGAAACTACACAGAAAAAAATATTTAAAATAATTTTTTAATGAAAATATTAACTAAATTTGTAAAGTAGTTTAATTATATTATTTATTCATATAATTAATTTTTTAATTGGTTTAAATTTATATTTTAAATAAATTGACACTTTTTACAAAAAATATAAAGAAAAAATACTATTTTTCTATAAAAATGTTGAAATAAAAAAAATTTTACTAGTTTTCCAACAATTTTCATCATTTTCATGTTTTTTAAAGAAAAATAAGTAATAATAAAGTCAATTGTCAACATTATTAATATTATCATTTTGATGATTAGAGCAAAATCAATTAAAAATTAATTAATATTACAAATCCCGTAATTGAAGTAGACTTTTACTTTTCTCTGTGTATTTTTTGTGTGTTGAGGAGAAATCATTGCCCAAAATATTTCTAATTTTGCTTACAAAATCGATGCGGCTTAAGATCAATAAACTATAACATTTCCAGTAAAGTTACTACCACTTAATACTCTCATCAAAAATTATTAATTACTTTCAACTACTTTAAAAACTCATTAAAATTTATACGCTTTATCTGTAGAACTAAATCTATTAATAAATGGTTTATGCACCATAAGACTCACTCGCATAAGTTTGCTGACTTCCATTTAAAGCCTACTACTATTTTTAAAATGAAAATTAAACCACACAATACACATAAAACAGCAACTTAATAGCAAATAATAATTTTTAATACACCTCCTTCTTCGTTTAAATAAAACTAAATTTTTCATTTGATAAAAATCTAATACAACTTCATTTAGAAAAAAAATGTGGAAAAATACAACATTAAACAGACATTCAAACAACTATAGTTTCCCTCCTGTTATTTTGAATGAAAAATTTCTGTTACAACGAAAAAATTTCTTAACAATTAAACAATGTCACAAAAACTAAAAAAGCATTAACACAAAATATTAATAATGCAACATGGCACCAATGACAGGCCCCAAACTAATACAAACCTCTACATCAGACTACTACAGCTTAACTACACACACACACACTCTATAGAATCAGTCAGTCGGTCTAAAATTTGAAAAGCAAATATAACCATTAACTACTGGTCAAACACATAATTAGCAACAAACAAAAATTAAAATGAAAAAAAAAAAAACATACAAACTACACACTTCAAATAACATAGAAAACAGGACAAACAAATATATAAATATGTATGTGTGTATTTGTATACAGGCTTCATCTATACAACACTATTATAAATAGAAATAGAAAATGATGTATGATGTGAATATTTTTGGTTTGTGATAATTTAATTAATATTAAACGCACTTTTACTACCAACTAAACTTACTGCTACTACTGCTAACAACATTTTTGATGTTGTTGTTCTTTTTTTTTGGTGTTAATACGAATTGTTGGTTAGATTTGGCTTTTGGATGTAACATTCTATAAATGAGTGGTTATGGTTTTAGTAAATATTCACAATATGAAGTGAAAAAAAAACAAAGTTATTATTATACTCCACTACATGTGATAGTAAAATGTAATTGCTTGTAAAATGTAAGTGTATGAATAATGAGTACACTGCACTGTATTTGAATAGAAAGAGAAATTAATTTTATTGTTATTATTAAACTTAGACGAAATAAAGTAAGTAATTAGTGTAATCTAAAAGGACTTACTTGGAAACTTAATTAATTTTAATTTGATATTGTTTAGAAAAAACATCTATTTCGATATATTTATATATATATTTTTTTGTTAACAAATTTTATCAATAACTAATTATAATTTAATTGTATTGTTCGTCTGGTTGTCTTTCATTCATTTCCTCATAATGTAAAAAAGCAGGAATATAATTATAGATCGGCAAAATGGAATAGGGTAGAAAGGGGAGAATAGCATAGTAGAAGGGGGAGGAGCATCGACATAGGTCCACATTTTGGACAATTATCTTGAAAACGAAGTAAAATTTTTTATTTTAATAATTTATTTCCTTTTCCTCTATCACGGATCTTTCATCTATTAAATTTTAACATTTTCAACAAACATTTGTTTTTCAACATTCTTCAAAATATTTGTCTGTGGATATTTTCAGTAATAACTTCAATATTTTTTTGGAATTGATAAACGATTTTTATAAACCTTACTATCAGGTTCAGTACAAGAATTTTCAGAATAATAATTTTTAATAAATTCCATTAAGAGTGAAAAAATTATTATTTGTGCGCAATACTGCTTTTTGGGTTGCATTCGTCAACGTTGTAATTAGATACGAAGATCTTACTATCTGTAGATCTCTTAGTTTTCATTAAGAAGTCCCATTTCTAATTGAATTCAAATAAAAAACATTTTGTGATTTTCCCATGTATAGATTTTGGGTCCACAATGTTAATTGAATTTTGTGCGATTTTTGAAAGGTTGTATTAATATAAAACAAGAAAAAGATTTTCCCCCCATCGCATGGCGAATCTGCCCCATGGGATGGGATTATTTCGACGTTTTTGGCTTGCATATAAGTACAGATTTCGAAAATTTTCTAAACAAGTTATATTTTTAATCTGGCTGAAACTGGGTAGTAAAGTTTTGATAACAAAATTTTTTTGGTTTTTAAAATGTTTCAGTTTTTGGGGCGCGGTCTGTACGCCCCTCAAAAGAATACAAAATTGTTAACAAGTATTGATATTTACTGTAATTGTGTGTATTTTGCGCTATATCTTTTTGATGTATAGATAGTCTCAAAGATTGGAAAACAAGTGAGAAAATTGTTCAGTTTTTCGCGTGGCACATTCACATTTTCATATAGAATTCCTTAGATTACTGCGTGAACTTAGTTTTTTGCCATTTTATATTACAAAATCGGAGGTGCATTAAAAATAAATTTAATATAAAAATTTGATGGGCTTTTTTAAACAAATATTAGATACGAGCTGATTGACCCGGCATTGCGCGGATTTTATTGAATAATAATAATATAAATTAAAATTAATTTTTATGAAGAATTCTTTCACAGTAAAGGATGTTTCAACATGACATAAAATCCATTTTGCCATGGAATCATTGACTTCGAAATTCTTCAAAAATATATTAAACCATTATATGAACGAAAAAGTACCCTAATGAATTTTCATTAACTGTATCTAAATTAAAAATTATAAGAAATCTAAAAAGTACCATCACAACAAAATGGTTCCATAAAATATTTTCTTATGGATTCACATTTATTTAGGACTACATATCATTAATTTCATCTTTCTAGGATCATAATTATACAAAAATCAAAAAGTACCATTAGAAGAACAAAAAAGTACCATAAACCGCTCTTGTGAATTTTTTTCCAGGACCATGTATAATTAATTGTTTCTAGGTTAAATATTATAGAAAATTCAAAAAGTTCCACAAAGTCCCCTGTTACCACAAAGGATTCTCATTCACTTAGGACCACAAAAGTATTTTAATATACTATCCAAAAAAAAAAAAAATAACAATTTTTTGAAGGGATAAAATAAAAAATTTTGTATAATTATCCATATGTTAATTACCTTTATTGCAGACGTTTAGTTGATTCAAGTTCAGATACAACATAAGATGTATTATTATCGTAAGTATTTTCTGTGTGGCAAAACATTTCATCTGCCCTTCTAGTATATATTTTTTTTTAATTTCGCTGTAAGATAAACAGATTTTAAATATTGAGATAAAGTTTTATGTTATCCGATTTGCTATACGATTGGTTATGTCATTTTGACATATTTCGTTAATTAATTCTCTCTTGATATTTTCCCAAAGGAATGCATAGTCATTACGTCTGATTTCGAAGATTATAATTCTTCATGCTAAAATTTCCATTTTCATTTCATGTTGAGTGTAAATAGTTATATGCTAATAGTGGTTTTACGTGTTAGTCAAGTTTACTATTCATATTCCATATTAAATATTTTTACTTTATTTGCTTATTTTCCATTAACTCTTGTTTTTTCTATAAGTTTTAAATTTTCTACTGCGTTATTTTTCATCCTTAAAAAATTTCCATAATTAAGCAATTATGTTTATAAACAGTAACAAAAAAAAAACACACACACACATACGTATACATATATTGGTCAAACTTAAGCAGGAGGGTGTTACTCAGATGAAAACCAGAAAAATAAAACATTTGGCTAAAACTGTCAAAATGTTTATAAAGACTCTAAATGCTAGACAAGCCCCTCATTTAACAATTTTTTTTTTTGTTTTTTCGCCTTTTTGTTAATTTTAGCAGCCAAGTTGACCATTTATATTCATTTAAGTCAGACATCCTTTAATTTCATTGTTTGTTCGCTTTTCCGCTTTCCTTCCAACTTCTTCTTTATTTTGTATATATTTTCTTATGCGAGTTAAAATTTTCGTGTGTCCATTTGATAAAAATGTCATAAGGTTAAAGCTGCCCTTTATTATTATTATTTATTTTTTTCGTTGTGGCGGTTTTATTTATTAAAATTGTTGTCTTTTTTTTTATAAAAAAAAAAAAATTATTTCTTTAGTAACAAAGATGAATTGTTATTTTATTCAAATTTAATTTGTTTAAATGTCTCTTAAAACACCTTAAAACAACTTATTTAACTCACTCGTACTTCAACTTTTTTTAGTTATTTTATGGTATATTTTTTGGTTTATATTTATTTAATTTTTATTTTATAGGTACTTTTTTTTCATTTGTTGGTTTACTTGGTTGTAAAATCGTCATCATCAACGCCATCAACGTCGCCATTGCCATCATCGTCATCATCATCATAATTGTAGTCATATTTGTGGTTGGATTATTAATAATTTTTTAAGTTTCCATGTTAAAGTTCATTAAAAGTCATCTAACAATTGACTCACGTGATTTTAATGCGTGCGTGTTATTCGAACATACATATTCCAACTTTTAACTCATAATATTCATATTGTGTTTTGGTGTAGTACGATTTTTTTTCTTGTTCATCTATTTTTTTTAATTTCTGTGAAAATATTGTTGAAAACTATTTATTTTTATGTTTTTTTTTTCTTTTTTTTGTAAAAACATGAACATATCACCATTTTGGACATTAGTTTTATTTACTTCAGCAAATTGGAAAATGTTTAATGTTTTGCAGGGTTTTGCTTTTATAAATAGTTGAATTAAATAAAGGATAGGAGATGTTTTTCTCATACTTCACGTACATTTCCATTTCGTAAATTTGCAAAAAAAAAAAAAACATATTTAATGCAATTGCAATAGATACTTACATATAAACACTTATTATCTTCTTACCCATTACAAGAAGAAAAATTTTATTTATAGACCTGAAGACCCACAGAATAAAACAATTCACTAATATGAACGCTAGAAAAACTAAATGAATACCTATGCTTAAAAATAATACTTTTTAAAAAGGAAAGATTCCATTCTGTAATTATAAAACACAGCAAATTAAAATGTATCTGGTACGATTTCGCTTTTCATCATCCAAACCAAAAAATAGATTAATTTCTTGGAAATAAATCAAGACATAATTCTAATAAAAATGAGAAAAGGAGATATAGCCGGCCATGCCCGACCCCTTCCCGAATACAGAAAAATTCGGGAATGGGTCAGTTGTAGACCGATATTTGAATTTAGTATAGAACAAAATTATACTAATACAGAATACTAACATTCGAAAGAAAATCATGAAAGTATACATTATACACTGAAATTAGAAAGAGTAGTCTTTGGAATTGAATTACTCAATAACTCCTCAGATTTATACCATTATAAAAATAATTTTCATTACATTCCAATTTTTATGTGTTAAAACTTTATT
The DNA here is from genome assembly GCA_001735545.1 of Phormia regina. Classification (NCBI taxonomy): domain Eukaryota; kingdom Metazoa; phylum Arthropoda; class Insecta; order Diptera; family Calliphoridae; genus Phormia; species Phormia regina. Next base: position 42,376 of record MINK01179853.1, read on the forward strand.
CCGGGAGGACATTTGTGCGGCTTGATCATGACGAAATTCAATAGTTCTTGCGCAAAAAAGTATATAATAGTGTTTAACAGGGACCGTAAATATCGATTATTACAACTTTTTAAACTATAAAATTAGATTGATCTAAAAATTTTTGAGATATATTATAGAACAATTCTATTATTATTATTCTTATTCTTATTGTTTTTTTTTTTTTTGCAGCGCTTTCGAATTATGTAATAAAGATTTATATTTTGATTTTTATTAAAAAATCAATGTTCAGAATCGAAAATTTTTAAAAATATCTGTAATTTTGTTGGACCAAATTTTTTTATACTTTTCTGAAAGATATCTTCACAGAGATGATTTTAAAATAAAAAAAATCGAATAACTCAACCGGCCAAGGTATACACCATATCGCATTTCACCCACTTTAGATTAAAGTTTTGACTTTAGTCTATTTTCTAAAATTGTACACGCAAAGAAAAAATATTGTTCTGTTGACCATAAACTAAGAGCAACATACTTTGATTGTAATATATGATTCGAGGTTACAATAAGCATTTTTGTACGTAATCATTATTAGGATTCCAATTTATCATTTATTAGTGAAATTTATAACCTTACTAATAACTTTTAGTAAAGTTTATAACCTTTTCTTAAATATTGCCTTCAATCCATTTTATCATATATATAATCCAATTTTATCATATAAATAATCCCAATTTATCATTTCATCACATATATTATATATTTATATTTTATCATATATATGAACTAATGTCATCATATATATAATCTCATTTTCATATATACTTCTATTCCAATACAATATGTGGTACATTCTAAATAAAAACAAACTTTATCAATTTATATTTGTTCATATCTGAACTAAATGGGAATTAATAAACTAACAAACTACTGACTAAAAATATTGGCTTAATGGTGTTGGAATTAAACAAAATTGTAAAATTAACTGAATGGTTTTCGAATTTACTTTTTAATTGTAGAAATAACTAAATGTTTGGATTTTTCATATATATGATTTCATACAAAATTATTTTAATATACATTATGATTCAGTGAACCATATTAAAATTTTTATTGTTTGTAATCATTGAATGGTAAAACGGAATCATAAACGTTGATATCATGAATATGGTACTATTTAAATCAAAGAGAAACGGCTGTACAATCACTGAATAGTTGTGGTGATCATGGTGTGACCATGTTTTTTTTCTGCGTGTATATGTCAAACTTTTTATAAATACAATTTGCAAAGGCAATGAAGCTTAGAAAGCTATAATATGTTGTGAAAAGTTTTCAATAAAAGTATGTGGGTCTTGGAAAAAATTTAGATTTTAGAGTTGAAAATGTGAACATATCATTTTGATGAATATGAATCAGTTTTTACGACATTTGGTTGTTACATACTGTTTTTATTTTGTTTAAAAGATTACAATTAACATTTATTTTTATCTTTCGATTTTTTAAATATATTCTGACTTTAATTGGAATTTTTATTTAAAGTTTTCACATAAAATTTTTATTAAAAAATTGTGTTTTTATGAATATTTTTCAATGTATCTTCGCGAAACAAAGGAATGTCCTTTGTGGGCTGCGGACTCCCATTTGAGAATGGTTGCATTGGAATATTTTTTTTTAATTGACTTTTTAATTTTTCGAAAAATCAAATAACTCGAAAATGTTATTTTGAAATTATTGAAATATTCAATTAATTTGTAACTTAAAATTTTACTCAACATCAAAAATATAGCTTAAAATAAGAAATATTCTTTCCAAAATAATGTTTAATTAAAATTAGCGTAAATATTTATGAATATTTGCCACATTTGTTTTGATAAAACAGTTATTTCTCTAATATATTCATTCACAGTTCAATAAATGTCTATCAATTTGAACCAAATTTTACTTTAAGGGTAGTCCGAAGTGTTTTTTGGAACTTTGTGACACTAAAATGACTAGTTCTTACACTGTGAAAAAATAATAATAATACGTATTTAAAGGTGATTATTAATACTTTTGATTAAAATCAAAAAATAATGATGAGCTTTTATCCACTTTGGAATAATTTTAGATTTTTTCTCTTAACCTCACTGTACAATTTGGGCGACAGAGTTTTTTAGTTATTTGTAAAATATTTATTTATTTTGAGTATAAGGTAGAAGAATGTTTTATAATAAATTGTTCAATTATGTTCAGTATTTTAAAGGCATTTAGATGATCATTTAAAATTATACAAATATATTATGTCTTTTAAGATAATTTACTCTTATT
>MINK01179857.1:0-10800 GCA_001735545.1 Phormia regina
CATACATGCATACAACAGTCATCCGTTCGTACGACCGTCTGTCCGTCCGTCCGTCTGTCCATCCATAGTCATCATACATTTCAATAAAAACGCAAGGCCGTTCGTTAAACAGAGCGAGAGAAACGAATAGAATATACGATGTTGTGAAAGAAATACAAAAAATTTACATTTTGCATTGAAGTTTAATTCACAAAGAAAATAAATATTGAATTAATATGAAATTTAGAAAACAAAAATTTATGTATTTTATTTTCGTATTTCTTTATTATTATTATTGTTTAACAAGAATTGTGTGTAAATATTGAAAAATAATAAGAATAAGAATAAGAATAAAAAAGTTAAAGAACTATAAAAGAATGCATTCGATAAAAATGTATATGTATTTATGAATTATTTTTTAAATAATATCTGTGGTCTATTATTTGTTTGTTATGACATTTTAGCAAAGTTTCTGTTACAATCCACAGTGGGGCAGAAATTTTTTGGAAATAAATCTGTAACTTTTGATCGGCTGGTTGGATGAAATTTGGTATAGACGTAGTAGAGGGGTGTACAATGTTAAGTTTGAAAGGGGACACAAAAACCCCTCAGGGGCGGAGCTAAAGGGGCTCAAAGTTATATACCTCTGACATAAAAAAAATCGTAATCGCTTGGCAAATTTTTATCCGATTTCAAATATTTTTGTATACTGTTGTAGGCTCTGATAAGACCTATAAAAAACTTATAGTTTTCGAGTTATTTGCGTTTGAATTTTAAAGCACCATAATTTTGCATGTCTTGCTCTAGTTTTTCTCATATATACACGTTAAAGAACAAAATTATTTATTTAATAAAAAAAATTTGAAGGCTTTAAAGTTTATGGTAAATTATAGACCGATTTCAATAAATTTTGTCAATGTTGTTTCTACTTATATACAATTATTTGTGTCGAATATTAACTTGATGCTAATATAATTTCAGGCAGAAGGTTTATGTGGGAGATATGGTCAATTATTGACCAATCTTCATGAAATTTGGCACAAAGATTAACATTTATACAAAACTTCTTTGTATAAATGTTCACTATAATAAAGCAATATTTAAGGCAACAGCTCTCAAGTGGGGGTCCGCGACCCACAAGGGGTCCGTAAGGATATTCCTGGGGGGTCGCGAAGATGCATTGAAAAATATTCACAATTTTTTTTTTTTTTTAATAAAAATATCATGTGGAAATTTTAAATAAAAATTCCAATTAAAACCTTAATCTTTTTAAAAAAATGGAAAAAGGAAAATAACTGCTATTTTTTATCTTTTAAACCAAAAAAATAAAATAAAAATAAAATATAGTAACGATTAAATGTCATAAAAACTGGCTCATATTAATTATTGTGATCTTAACGGAGAATATTTTTATAAAGTGATATGTTCACATTTTCGGCTAGAAAATCGACATTGTTGGAAGTCCCATATACTTTGATTGAAAACTTATCACAACATACTATAGTTTTTTTTTAAATGCATTCTGTTTGCAGATTGTGTTGAGAAAAGTTCAGTAAAGTCAAAACTTTAATGTAAAGTAGGAGAAATGCATGAGGATGTGTACCTTGGCCGGTTGGGTTATTCGAATTTTTCTATACATTATACAAATCTTTATAATGATAAATCTTTGAAGTTTGTCTTGATAAAAATTTGTCTAATGTAGACTCAAAGTAATTTAGAGAAAAAACAGTGTAGTCATTTTTACGGCCAAAGAATCACAAAAAGAAATTTTTGCAATTAAAAATATCGAAATGAAACTTTCTTTATTCAATAGATAATTTTGATTTTAAATTATGTCAAGAAAAATCGATTACAAATGGTTGGAAATACTCGAAAATATATGAAAAAAATTTGGCCCAATTACTTACAAAATTGATATATTTAAAATTCCAACAGTAAATGACTCGATAGCAATAATATATTCAAATATTTTAAAAAGGAGGAGAAACAAAACTTTGGTAAGCGATTCAAAATTTTATGTTTCAAGGATACAGTGAGAGGTTTATTATGTGCCCTCTTTAACAAATTCAGCACAAATCTCAACGAAGCGATTAAAACTTACAGATATTTCCAAAAATTTTCGATTCTGCACATCGTACAATTGTGTTACCAACTTCTTTATATAGTTACTTCAATGCCCTTTTAGAATTTTAAAAAAGTTTAAATATAGCGAAATTTATCAGCATATTAGCTCCGTAAACATCATCATAAATTTTTAGGTGAAATTATTTTTGTGTGGAGGCAGAGAATTAACAAAATAGAACAAAAATAATGACGGAAATTTTTAAAAAATTTTTTTAATTATTTTTTTTTTTTTTTGATTTTGTAGTTATAGTGGGTCGCGATTCCATTGCAATTTAAAAAGGGAGTCACGAAGCAAGACCTTGTGAGAACCACTGATTTAAGGCATTTATGATTACTAAACTCCTATTGGCGCTATGTAAAATAATGCAGCAAATTCATTCTTTGCGATTTTAGAACTTTCGTAAAAAAAACCTAAAATGCTCGTGACCCCACGATTTTGACAACCCAGGAATAGCATTAAAGGCGAAAGCACATCTATCACATACAGAAATATGAAGTATGAAGTCATTCTTAATACTGCTACTCTACTGTTCGTCCTTTCACTTCCAAGGAAGCCGTAGGTAAAGGTAATATCGGCAAACACTATATAAAGCGGCAATGATCAGGAGAAAAGCTGGTACCTTTGGTCAAACTGCTGAAATCTTCAACTAGCTTGTTATCAGCTTCTGAGCCACAGGTAGGAAAATTACTACTGACCAAGCGCGGATCCAAGGGGAGGGAAAAAAGGAAAGGAAATGGAAAATTTGTACTAAATCATAAAATTTAAGAAAATAGTTGTAAAAATCATTATATTTTCCTCCCCCAAAAGCTTAAGCTAGATCCGCTCCTGCTACTGACATATGGTTACTATTGCAGGAGAACATCTTGCGGGCATTAGTTTATTCAGACGCATTGAGAATGACTCCTTTATTGAGTTCGATGGTGCCAAATATTTAAAGCATTCAAGATCATCGGATATGGCAATGAGAAAACATTCGACTTCCTTAAAAACTTCATCCTAGGAAATCGTCGCTCTGGATCAAGATGCTATTCGAACGATATACCTATCGTTCTTCCATTTAAAAAGTGTATTTTAATTATTGCAATTTCGAATTGGAGTAGATTTTTAAATTGAGATTTTTTTATCTCTAATATTAAAATAGTTTTAACTTTTTACGAATAAAAAAAAGAAGACTCATACTTTCAGTCTAATCATTTGCAATCGAAGAAATAAATTATATGAAAAATATGCTCCTCAATAGGTTGGGTTTAGTTGAAACTAGAGCTAATATTTTATTTATTATTGAAATTGAACTTACTTGATATTTATAATTTAATTCAAAATATTAAAGAGCAAATCCTTACCTAAAATAAAAGGAAAAAAAATAATTAAATTACAAATTCATATAGAAAATACAAAAAATAATTAAAATATGAGACTAAATTTTTTATCGTTTTCCATATATCGTGGGTGAGTGAGAATGTTAAAAAACTAATGTTAACAAATGTTAATTTATATATATAAAAAAAAAAAAAAAAAACATTTTATGAAAATTAATTTTTAAACCAAACAAATGGACATTTGGCTAAATATTTTATATTTTTAAAAAATAAGTTAGTAATAAAAATAATTTTTGTACAATCATATTTAACTTTACAATATAATAGTAATTTTCTTTATTCATAAACATCTCATTTAAGTCACTCTTGTGGCACACATTCGATTGATGTTCAATAAGGAAAATTTGTATCATAAAGATAATAATTTGAAAATAATTAAACAATAAAAAGCAAAAAAGTAACTGTAAAAAAAGTGAAATATATATTAACAACAATAACAAAGATATAAAAAAACAACAGTTAGAAAATCATGCAACTTGTATAAGAAGTTGGTTGCAATAATGTGTGCACTATTATTTTTGCTGTTGCCAGTGTTGATATTAATGTTGTTGTTATTGTTGTTGTTTGTTTAAGTTTTTGTGGTGTGTATAACATTTCAAAATCTTTTTTTTTTTTATTTATAGCATTGTAAATAGAGATATTGCTCCACCTAATATTAAACATTAAACAACAACAATAGCAGCAACAAACGGGTAAACGGTGGAGACGAAGAACAGCATGTGCGCAATAACATGCCAAAAATACATACAACAATTATGCACAGCAATAGCAACAGCAACGTCAGCAGCAACAGCAAAAATAACTCAACCATACTAAAACTAACGATCACCTAACTACTCGACCAAACGACCAACCGTCCGTCCGACCGCCTGTCTGTCTGTCTGTCCATATGTCCGTCCATCTCTACCACCATAATAATAATTGAAATCTCTACAACTATCAAATAATCATAACATAACAGCAATAGCAACTAACAACTTGAAAATAATAGCAAAATCTACCATTCGTTCGTCCGTCAGTCCGTCCGTCCATCCATCCCATCCAATAAAACACGCACAAATAATTTACAGACATTTTTGTTGTTGCTATTGTTCTTGGAATATTTAATCAATTAAATGACCATCTAAACAGGTTTAAAATATTCAACTTAACTTACATTCATACATAAATACATATGTATGTGAAATTATTATATTGACTCTTTCACTCACTCTCTCACTCTCTCCACTGTCATCGACTCTTTCTCCTTTAAAATATCTCTCAATTTTAAATAGTTTTTTTTATTTTTGGGGGAAAAAACATAAACATCGTGTCATAAATTAATAGAAATTTACTGAAAATATTTTAAAAACAAAAGCAAAATCAACATTGACCTAAAATAAAAATTGCGAAAAAATAATAAATTTTAATTTTCTCTTTAGTAAAAGTAGACTTGAAAAAAACTCACATTAAGCTGATTTATGAATTGGGAAAATTGTAATGAAATTTAAAGATTTTACTTTCCGGAACTCATTAATTGTTATATGTATTTATTAGAATACATTATAGACTAATGGTTCTCAAATAAGAGTCCGCTATCGATGGTTGTGAAGAGATCCTATTTTTTCATATTATGCTACACCAGGCGCGGATCCACGGCGAGGGAAAAAAGAAATTTCCCTCCACAATATGAAAATGCTTAATGTAAAACTTAAATTTTAAGGAAATATTTGAGTTTCCTCCCCCAAAAGCTTGAGTTGGATCCGCGCCAGTGCTATACTATATGGCAATTAAATAGACAATGACAAGATCATTAAAATGTTAATCATGTGTTGAATTTTGTTTTAAATCAACAGAATAAAAAGTATTTTAAATGGATAAAATATGTTTCATCCATATAAATTTTTATGTGAAAATATTTAATTCACTCTTTTGTCCATTCAAACAAGGATGCGAAGAATAATAATAGTTGCATTATCCGAAAAAGTCTTTTAATGTTCAAGATCTACATTATGGACTTGACTACTCATATTAAATCCCCTCTTTCGAAAAGAGGAAAATAAGAATTGGATAGAAGTACTTAGTGGTAAAAATGAGCAATAGAAGTTATTTTCTTTGCTCTTGGTTGTCATTGGTACAGTGTTGCCAGAAAATGCTCGATGTCATCTGCTAAATTCTCAAAAATATTATGCTAAATTCAGCTAAATGTAAAGTTTTAACTACATTATAGTAGTTCGTGAAAAACAGCCTTTTCGCTCTTGTTTTTCAAAATACTACGTTGAATATTTCGGGCACAACAACAAAATATATCGCAGAGCACACACAATTTCTATAAGTATCAATCTCTATATCAAAATTCCAGTCTCTCCTAAAAACTAAAAAATGTTGTCATCAAAACTCGGCTACCCTGTATTTAACCGTTGAAAAAAATGGGAATTGGGGAAAATGGGGCTTTGTTCATAGTCCCATTAGTTTACGTAAGATCGAATGAGATCAAAAAGTATAAATGCGCGAACAAAATGTAGAAGTTTGACCTTAAGCCTTTTTTTATGCTTTTGAACTTTGAACAATATTAATCATTATGAAATTAAACTCATGGTGACACAATTCTGTACTCTATTAGTTTCAAGTGAAAAAAGTCGAAAAAAATAGCAAAAAACTCTGTTAGTATGGTCGATAGCATAAATAGCATTACAAAGTTCAAAATAATATCAGGTTCAAGAATCGTACCTGCAATTAAGCGAGAAAAAATGTCTAAAGGCAACTGGCATTGATGTATGTGCTTCTTTTATATTTCTTATTCATTTTTGAAGTATTGCTTAAAACCATATAAAATAAAATCAAAAAATACCTTGCAAAAAGTTGTATATTTGATTAGATAATGAGTAATCCATCAAAAATAATTATTTTCGTTGAAATTTTTTGAATCTATCATTGTTTATTTAATAGGAAACTACTAGAAAAATATATAAAAAATATTTGTTAAAAGCCAAATAGAAAAATTTCTTTTTGTCCAATTATTTACATATCAAATAAATTCGGTTACACATTCTGTGAGAATAGCCTGTTATTCTAAGTAAAGATATGTTTTAAGTTAATTTGTGCTCAAAGTGTATATTTAAACTTGGTTACCTTTATATGTGTCTAATGTTAATATTACGTTTTACTTGAACAATAACTTTTATTTTTATTGAATAAGGACAATATGAATAGCTTGGTACAAAACGATACGAAGAAAATGTATTTCTTAGTGGTAAGGTATAGGGTGCGCCTAGGAGTGCAACTTAGGCCCATTGTGATGCCCTATTTGAGAAGAAAGCTCCTCTCCCTTTCCATAAACAAAATTAAATTTCCGTTGTACTTTCTTAAGAAAGAGATAATATCTTTCAAAGGCATTCATTCGCGTATATTTCAATATTAATAGAACCATTTTTTAAGCATAAAGTCCTTTTTTCTCGCATATGCAAATACGTTCCGAAGTCAAAAGCTTTCTTGGGAATTTTGATTTCTTTGATACATAATCCCTCTTACATAATCCCTCTAGTATTTGCGACATAGAATTCCTGGCTGGAAAGTTGCAAGATTCAAAGCAGATTACTTTTTATGAAATATTTCTTTCAGAGATTAAGTGTTTTTCTTTCAAAATCCTTTTTAGTTTGTCTGAAGATGCAATTTTTCTTCCACTACCAGGTTTCCATTCTGTGGCCATGACTACTTGGTATAACATCATGACCTAAGAAACTGTATTTTGTGACATCAATGCCTTCCTATCAATTGTTTTATATGACCAATATAAGATTTAATAAAATTTTTGAATAATGTATCACACTACCACTGAGCATAATTACAAATGTAATTTGGTTAACAGAATTATTATTTTTTTCACCACCTCAAAAGTTATAAGCCCAAGAGCATGAAAGGATTTTTTTCGTGCGCATTCCCTATATCGCATCTACGTTAACTTCAACTGCGTCTTTTGACGGACTTTACATTGATTGTTAGAAATCAAACCAATGGAGGACATTATGGACTAGAATCTAGGTTGGATATATTTTTAATAAAAATATTAATTAAAAAAAAAAATACTAAAATATTAAATTTATGTATTAGGATTCAGAAACCATAAATAACATAACCTAGTTTAACAAGAATTTGTTTTTTTTTTCAACTTCAAACAATTTTTTCTAGAAACTATCTTTTTTACTGGTTTTATGGGTTTAGATTTCATAACTAAAGTAACTGTATTTGACATTCTTTATTTATTTATTTTCTTTTTATATTTTATATTTATAAAATGTTATAAAAGCAAATACTTGTACAATTTTTACTTGGTTTTCTCAGTTGTATTGTTTGCTTCTATTTACTTTTATTACAATCGAGATAAAGAGAAAAAAAGACAAAAAAAAAAAAATAGAAGAAAAACACCCACACACTTTTCGATTATTAATCCTTTAGGGACAAATACTATTTTTTGGTTTAAAACTTTGTCTTTCAAAAATGTTAAAGTTGAAAGAAAATTACGAACGGAAATCAAAAGTATTTAAATATAATTAAACATTTTGTTTTGTAAATTGAAAACAAATTGTTAAACTGATATTTTTGCTTATAATGAAAGTAAAAATCTTTCGACAACATAAAGTTTTTATAAAGTTTTAACCTTCGATTTATGATGTTTATTAAATATATGTTGCAACAATAATGTCTTTTTTGTTAGATTAAAAATCAAGGTTATATATTAATTTATACATATCCTGTTTGTAAAGAGAATATCTTCCTTGTTTTAATTTTAAAGAGGGTTAACAAGAAATGACTAAAAGTCTGTTAAAACAAACAAGTCTACATTTTTTTATGTATTTTTTACAGCAGCTTTTGTTGGGTTTTATAATAAAATAGAGAAAAATTGTTTGTAAAAATATAAGAAGAAAAAAAAAAATAAGTGTTTACACACAGAAATGTATACATCTTATTGTGCACTTTACCCTCCTGCAATGCAACCCCATTGATTTTTCCAAATATTTTTTTTCCTTTTTTTTTCCTTTGCCAACCACCCACTTTGAGAAAATATTACGTGTGTGCTTTTGTTCAGGCATTCATTTTTCGTCTACTGCCTTCATTGATGTTTTTTTATCTGTTTTTTTTTTTTTTTCATTTAAAATTACTTTATTCTAAAGTTTTTGTTGATTTTTTATAAAATAAAAAAAAAAGAACATAAATGTTAGTAGTCATGAACAGAATTTTAAATTCTGTGGCATATTTTTTTTTTTTTTTTAACTTTTTCAAGGACTAAAGTAAGTTCTTCTAGTGTAAAGAATTCTTACCAAGGGTCTTCCTTTGATAAGAATTTTAACCAGAATTGTATAAATATATTCTCTATTACATAATTTATATAGTAATCACACTATTTTAATTCAAAGCTTTAATTTTTATTTCCGGTTTAACTCATTTCAGTCCTTCTACCCTGTTGTTGGTTGTAAGAAAAACACTCAAACTTTGTTTTCCTATATATATAAGGGTTGCATTCCAACAATATTAACAATATATATATATATTTTTTTTTAATATTTTGTTGGTAAAATCAATTTCCTTTTGCTTTTAAGAAAAGCAAAAAAAAACTAAACCTTTAGCACTTGTTTAATATTTATATTTAGAGAAAGAATAAATAATATAAAATATATTTTTATTACAAATATTTATATTCAGCTTGTAAATATCTATTGATTCAATTCCGTTTCCGTTTTGTATATCTATACATGCATATTTTAGGATGCATATGATATGCATAATACCCCCATTTCATATTTATATTGTACATATGTATGTGTTAAGGTAACGACTAGAATTTGTCGACAAATATTAAACAAATAATATGGCAAATATATTTCACAACTTTACTGTCAAATAAATTCTCTCTTACAGATACATACACACACACACTCACTCATACACAAAAAAACACAAATAGTGAAACTACTCCCTAAACAACATACTCTAGGGGTCCTTAAACAAAATACTATGACCAAACACAAACAAAACCAAACAAATAACTTCACCACACCATTATCCTAGTTATCGTCATGTAGGAAACTCATTCCCTCATCTCTAACTATAACATCCTTGTATATCTATAACCTCCAACATCATTGTCAACCACACATAATCTCCACGTGCAGCACCTAAACCTCCAACTCTTGCTAAAATTTTCTTCTTTCATCCGCCCGTTATCGTCTCCTTTTTAAAAGACCAAATGTTAGTTATCTGTATTTAAAGAGCCTATTTGTATATGTGTGTGTGTGTATATACATGCGTATGTGTTAGTATTAATGTGTGTTTGTGTGTATATTGTATGAATGTGTAAAGAATTTTGTATTCAATAGATTCCGTTGAAACTGTTGTTAGAATTCATAGGTTTGTTTCATTGGTTTAGATTGTATGTATGTATGCATGTGTGTGTGTGTGTTTGTGTATATAAATGTCCATATTTGTTGTTGTATAGTTAAAAGCTGTATGGCGATTGCCATCATATGCTGCCACTTTTTCTATTATCCCCCACACCCCACATATCTCTACATCTCCTATTCCAGCTGGCTGCATTATACCAACAAAATATAACGAACAAAAAAGAAAATTCAAAATTTCGTTAATATAACCCGCTAACATCCGTTACGAACTAAACAACCAAACCAAACCCCAACTACCCACGATCCCGACTCACCGTCACTTACTCACTCACTCACTCACTCACTATTTCACTACAAGTTATATAAAATGGCATGTTACACATATATACAATACATTTATAAGTATGTACGTATGTGTATATATAACAAAATTTTACACACAACACTCACAATACAACTAAACAAAACAGTGAAATGAAATAAAGGGATTTATTTGATTGAAGTGTTCTTGTTTTTCAAAATTTGTAACTTTAATTATTTAAAAGGATATTTGACAAAATATCTTAAATTTTTTGCATAAAACATGTATGTATTGTAGAGACACTACGATTTTATGGAACTTTGTCGTAAAAATAAAGACCTTTTTAAATTAAACTATAAAGACTGAAGGCTTTGCTTCACTTTTAGGGAAAATTTATCATTACCCTAAGGGAAATCATAGAGACATTTTTTGGAGTATTACTACACAGAAAAAATTATGACTAAAAATTTTTTTAACAATTCCTTATTTGATTTTAAATTAAATTTTATAAAGAAATATATTTGATTTTAAGATTTTGTTTTATTGGATTTAAATTATTTAAAACCCAATACAAAAAAGCTAATTTTGACAATTCCAATATAAAATTAAAAAGAAAATAATAATAATAAAATTTTTCAA
>MINK01179866.1:0-12014 GCA_001735545.1 Phormia regina
TTATTTATTAATATTTTTTTAATTTATTTATATAAAATGTTTTTATTTAACTTCAATACATTACAAACATGTACACCAAAGCGTATACTTAATAAAAATATATACATACTATATGAAAGCAAATATTAATCATACGCTCGTCATTTCCCTTAACTCAAAAAACCTTTTATTTTTCAATTTTTGTATTAATAAATATTTACACAAACATTTTTTTATAACCAACACAAAATTTACATATTTGTATGTACTACGTGTTTGTTTAACTTTTAAATTTATTTAAAAAATTATATATTTATTACAAGGTTAAAGCTTAAACAATTTGTTTAACATTTTACTAGCAATGGGAAATAATGTTTAGCTTTAAGGCACACATTTTCTATTATTCTATAATAAAATTTTAACAATTTTGTCTGTCATACAAATATATTCCTAAGTATTTTATGTTTAAATATTTAAAATATCCAGCTGTTAAATATTTACTATGAAATTTTAAACATAATACTTGTAGCGTTTTTTTTTTCTTAGTTAATCTAATGCTAAAATATATATAAAATATAAAAAATTAAATTGCCTACAAAAAAATAAATATATTAACTTACTCACACATATATGTACTTAAGGGTACACATACATACATACATATAGCAATTCAAAATTATGATGATGGAAACTCTTACAATTTGTTGAAATTTTTGAAATATTAACTTGCTTTTTTGCTTAACAAGTCAACAATAAAAACGAAAGAAATAAAACGCAATCTTTAAGACATATTTATTCTCATATGTAAGTGTCAAATATTTTTATTTTTTTTTTCCAAACAGACAGAACGAAAAAAAAAATCTACCAACACTTTACTTGGCTTATATTTTATACTTATACATATCTATATGTTATATGTGTGCATGTGTGGGCTTGTATATAATTGTTGAGCAAATACTATATATAACAAAATTTAACTTTAATACTCTTATGTAAAAAAAAAATACTATTTTATTTTTTCTTCTAATTTCTGTAGTAAGAATAAACATTGAACGTATAAGAGTAATAATAAAATATAAAAGGAAAAGAAAAAAAAATATTAAAATGACACTTACAACAAATTCCTTAAAGACATGCCAAAGATGAAAAATATATATGTAATATACATATATATACTTTTAATGTGTGTATTGTATATATATATGACTTATATACAAACTAACATACATACAAATAAAGCAAATATTAAATTTCTTTATTATTGCGCGCGCATTTTAGCCTTAAAGGAATAGACAGAGAAGACCAAATACAAATAAATTAAAAATAATAAAAACGAGTCACATTTTCTAATATGATATTTATAAGTTGTGTCTATTTTAATAATATCAAAAGATCTTTGTCGTTTGTTTTCAAATGTGTTAAAGATGAATGGCCTTAGGTAATATTAGAAGACTTAATAAGTTCTTTACTAAATAGATATTATTTATCATTAATTGCCTTTTAGTCTGCGGAAATTGGGTCATATTTATTAATTAGGTGCAGTATATATGTATAATTAAATAATTTAAAATAAGTATGAATAAATAGCACATATATATGTTAATAAATACTCATAGGAAGTAAAGCAAAATAAACTGTTTTAATACTTAAGTAACCTTAAGCGGAAGTTGGTATATTGACCAAAACGTTTTTGTTACTTATACTTTAACATCTGATATAGTGTTTCGTGTGATTTTTATTTAATTAATTTAAACTAATTTTAATTTTAATTATACCCTATACCAATGAGTTAACAAGTTGGTGTAGGGTATATGGCTCTATATGGGAAAATTTTGTATGAATATAGCATAAAAATAAAACGGCCAAATATACTAAAATTTGCATAACATTTGTGAGTATTTCACTTAAAATTAATTTATTTCGTTGTTTGTTAATAAAATTATAAAGTTTTATATATCGTTAAAAATGTATAAAAATGCTCGTATTTTGATGCTTAATTCATGTAAATCCTTTTCCTTCACATTTGCATATACAGGATATATTCAAACAACTGCGAAAATTTGAAAAACGGAAAAACCCTTTCGGTATACTTAACTGCTTATATTGTATTATTTTTTTCTAATGTTTTTAATATGTTTGTGAAAAGAGTTCAAATTTCAAAATTTTTGATGAAAAAATTGAAAATTTTAGACTTATTTGAACCTGGCCCTAAGTTTTTGTTATCTCATTAAATGCGTGCCGCAAAGACCTTTCTTTTGAAACCAGATTTCCATTTGCAAAAATATGAAAAAAAATCCAAAAAACAAGGAACAATTTTCATTTTGATTTAGCTTACAAAAGGATAATGTCACGACGAAAATTTTGAAAACTCTATCTTAGAATGAAATAATTTTTCATATGATTTGGAAACAAAAATAATTTTCATTTTGGAGTAACCCTAATATATTCTTTTTTTATCAGCTGAGATTTGTGAAATTAAGGCGAGAATTAGAAATTTCTTGGAAAAAATGGGTTAAATTAGGTATTGACATTTTTAAACAAAATGGTTACAGATCTGAACTCACAAGACTTAATAGTATTGGAGTGTACAATTGTAGTACCGTAGGTTTCATTTTGTAATCATGATTGCTGTTCAAAGTTCACAAACTTAGAAAAACACTTAAGAATTACTTAAGTTTTTCGCATTCTATTCCATTTTTTGCTCGCATGTTTATACATATTGATCTCATACCATCATATATAAACTGATCGTACTGAGAATAAATTTTGCATCTTTTTTGTTGTTCTGTACAGACCTTCAACAAAGTCAATTTTTTTTTTTTTTTGCCAGTTCTGTGTGCTACCTTAACCAAAAAAAAAAATCTGGGATAGGGTTTGATGCTTGTTATGGTTGTTCGTATTTTGAACCATATCTCATTGATGTGCTCGAAATAACCAACGTAGTTATATAGTTCCAAAGTTTTGAAAACAATAGGTAACATTTTTTAAGAAAAAAAATCAGTTTTTTGCGATTTTTTTTATTATTTTACACAATAAAATCAAAGAACCATTTTAAAAAAATGAATACAATAATTTTATAGACTATTTGAAAATAGCGTAAAAATAGCAATTTTTGTTTTTGTATCTTTATATACATATTGAAATTTTTACAAATCTTGGATTTATAGATAAAAGAACGGCTATAAATATAAATAATCATTGATACTATAAATTTAAGTGTCGTTAATAGCTAAAATTGGATCACTTTCGGGATAATACATTTTGCAAATACCTATGGAAAGTATTTGTATGTAATGTTTAACAAATATATGGAAAAATAATTTAGATTCTATTCCAATTTTTCGCAAAATATTTGATTTTTTTATACAGAATTTTTTTATTTAAATTTTAGTCGGTAACCATAAAATATGCCGCACTTATATCATCAAACGTTTAAAATATCATATATTTTATTTGAATAACTCAGTAGATTTTAATATAAAACGTAGCATTTACCAGAACGGGACATAAACTACTACTTTGTATATTATATGTGTTCAACTTAAAACCAGCTATAATTTTCACATCCCTCGTTCGAAATGATTAACGCGAACTTATTTTATTTGCATTCAGGATACTTTATATGTATACAAAAGGACAAAAAAACATTAATTTTTTTGGAGAACTAAAATCAAAAATTCTTGATAACGGCCCTTATATTTTTTTATTGCAATTCATTTAGTTTGCAATTACGAACAAAATGTTAACAATTAAACGCCAAATAATTTTAATTATTTATTTTAATTTTATCAAAACATAAACAATTATTAAATTATTTATTTTTTATATATATTTCAGGTAATTGTTTTCAACTTTAACATACTATAAAGGATATAGGCAGTAAGTAAACTAAAATATTTTTATTTTCTAATACCTCGTACAGTGATTCGATTCACTGGCAAAAAACAAAAAAATTATGAAACAATGATTGCTGGAATCAAATAACATATACATCAAAAAATATTTAAAAAATTAAAGCTTTCATAAAAGCCACTAATATCATCATAAAAAATAAATTTATTTTGTCTTTTCAGTTTTTTAAAATACTTATCATTTGTTTTTGTAATTCACTAACTTCACTAGTAGGTATATAATAACTTTAACTAATAAGAAAACAGGAAAGAAAAGATTAGTAAGCCTAACCTGACCATAGATATCCTAACATGATGTATACACATCAAAATTTGTTAAAGGATTTTAATAGCCTCTAGCCAATTGTGAAATGGTACACGCATTAAGTGCAGACGCGAATCCACGGGGAGGGAAAAAGGAAAATTTCCCTCCCCAAAATGAAAAATCTCAATAAAAATTTGTACTAAATCTTAAAATTTATAGAAATAGTTTTGAAAATCATTCTATTTTCCTCCCCCAAAAGTTTGAGCTGGATCCGCGCCTGATTAAGTGTAATGCAACATTTATATGGGATTCTGTACTTTAAGGAGATATATGAAAATTATGAACTAATACTCAGAGAAATTTGCACTTATTTGTATCAAATATAAATTTTATACTAACCAATGTATGAATTTTATGCACGTTAAATCGATTTACAGATTATGTCAGATTTTATATAAAATGTTTTAATGTTTTGTATTCTAAAGTGTTTGCCAATGACTTTTCCAGAGCTGCAACAAATTTTTTATATACAAAAAAAAAAAAAAAAAAAATTGCATTCTTTTCCAATTAACACAATTGTTTTAATTGTGCTAATTGTTTATCAAAATTTAATAAAGAAACTTTATTTTCCATACATATTTTTAATGCATTCAATCATCTACTTGATTTGTTTAATTAATTGATTAATTGGAAATATTTTTTGTTTAGTTTAGAAGTTATATAACTTTTTTTCTTTGGTTTTTTAAATATTTTATATTTAAAAAAAAGAAATGTACTTTTTGCCATATTATGATTTATAACTCCTAAACCAAAGGAGGCTCGAACTTGAAATTTGCACAAATATAAAACAGAATTTTCATTACATATATATTTTAAAAATTTAAAAATACCGTTTTTTTTAATATTTAGCTTTAATCTTAATATTACCGATTTTGACCTTTGAATTTTTGAAGCAGGATAGATGGGGGAGCATTCGACATAGGGGCACATTCATTTTTGCCAAATATCTCGAAAACGAAGTAAATTTTTTAATAATTTTTTTCTCTGCTCTAACACATATATCTATCAAATTTTAAAATATTCAACGTACATTTGTTCGAAGATAAACGTGATTAACTCTTTTTTCAACACTCTTCAAAATATTTCTCTGTGGGTATTTTCTACGATAAATTAAATTGATTAGTGATTTTCTCCTGTATAGATTTTGGATCGTCATTCTTAATTGAACTTTCATATATTTAACACAAAATCAATTAGGCAAATTAATTTTTAATATGTTTTTCTTCAAATGCTTTAGGATAAAATGTTCTTAAATATAAGGCGACATATCGAGGCTTTTTCTACTAAAGATAATTTATTGAACCGTTTGAAAGAAATTTTAAGCAAAAAAATGGTGAATGCTCCCTAGACTATCGTATATAAATGTTTTATTTATTGTTTTAAATTCAATGTGTTCTCTATTAAATGAAATGAAAATAAGAGAAGTGCAATGTATCCTGCGGGAAATTTGTGTCAATTGCAGTAATGAACCGGTCCCTCAGTACCAGTTGAGCGCCAATTTACACTTAACCTGTGACCAAAGTTCCAACTGAAAACCAGTTGACACAAACACAATAGCTGTTTAATAGCTGAGAGACAATTTATAACATGTTTTTTTGCGCTCTTACAATTAGCAGCTCGCTCGCAAACACAATCAGTGGCTGAGTGTTTAACGTTGAGGACTGTATATAAGCATGAGTTCGATTCGGGGTACCTCCATCGACATTAACGAAAAATTATAAAATAA
The DNA here is from genome assembly GCA_001735545.1 of Phormia regina. Taxonomy (NCBI): domain Eukaryota; kingdom Metazoa; phylum Arthropoda; class Insecta; order Diptera; family Calliphoridae; genus Phormia; species Phormia regina. The sequence goes on from MINK01179866.1 coordinate 5,921, forward strand.
AAACATAAATTTAATAAAAATAAAAATAACAAAGTGTTTAATAAGTAAAACAATTGACGAATTTTTATAAAATGTTTATTACATTAAACGGAGCTTAACTGTCCTTTTGGATCAGTCCTGTAACCTATACTGAGACTTGTCCCTAGATATTAATTAGCCATCTGCAATGACAACCCCATGTAAAAGTGACAGGTCCCTCTCATATAAAGTTCCTGTCAAGTGATTAGTTTTGAACTGGTTCTCTTTACTCCAGGGATATTTTAGAAATTATGAGCAATAAAATGTGATTGTTTTTGACAAAAAAAAAAAAAAAAAAAAAAATCAACAGGTTTTTCATTTTTTAAGCATCATATTTTTAGACCGGAAACAATCTTTACTTAGAAAGTTTATTATTTCAGCAAAAAATATATTATTTTTGTAATGAGTTTCATTTAAATCTGAGAAATCTAATCCGAAAATGTCTTTGTCTGTATTGATATGGAATCACTTCTAGGCTTTTATTTCTAAAAATGTTAAAGTTTTTAGTATTTCAACAAAGAAAAGAATAATTTATTTGTTTTTACTAAATGAATTCGCACAAAAATTCCGCGATTATTTATATTTAGGAAAAATTGTCGCCTGCGGCATTCCATTTATCAAATCAAATATAACTTTTAGTCATTTTAAGTAAATTTTAACATTCATAAGTAATAATTTGGGTATTATAGAAGAATAGATCAATCTTCACCTCTACAGAGTGCATTTGCAAAATTTTCTTTAGACTTTTTAATATAATTTATAGTATAGTCAAATCATTCAAATTGTTTTAAAAGGAAACATTTTTGTTCTCCCTACAGATACGAACCTGCATTTTTTTTTTTAATTTTTCATTGTGTCTAGTCTGCAATTTATATTTAGTTTTTCTTTATTAAATATTTATGAAAAAATAAATTAATCTTGATTTAATATATCGAAATCTTAATTCCAAGAAATTTCTAAAAGTTTAATTCTTTATTTTTCCCCCATATTTAAAAGTTCGTTCACCTCTGCCCTAACAATATTCTATATATGTTTTTGAGTGCCCTTTTGCTATTGTTGTTGTTGATATTGTTATCTATATACAGTTAGACAGTAAATATACGACGAGTAACAGTTCAAAATATGAATATATATGTATGTGTGTAAGATTTTATAGTACGTACGTGAGATTGTGTATTGTAACATTATGTTGGTTTTGTTAGTTTGTGATGATACATACAAATGAGATTTCTCATTTTTTTTACCCACCATTCCGCTGATGATGATTCTTATACATCTTGTTGCTTTAACTCACATTACATTATATACACATACACACACATACAGTCATAATAATCATCTGCTGTAAACTCCCTATCTTTAAGCATAAAATAACGGAAACGGAAATTTGATGTAGCAGCTAGAAGTAAAAGATGACGACTTGGTGAGGAAAAAAATACGTTTAATGTAGCTTTTTAGCAAAAAAAAAAAAATAGAAATAAAAGTTTGAAAGGATAGCAAAAAAAAAAAAAAAAAGGCGAAAACTGTCAACTGCTAACACGGCTTTAAAAAGACACACATACATATGCATGTATAAGAATAAGTACATAAAAATATGATTAAGTCTTTTATATTTTGCAATGAATATATGAATGTTGATTGTTATATTAAAGTGTTAGCTAAAGCGAAAAAAACTCTAAATGATTATCTTATTTATAAATGAAAATTAGCTTTTTTAAATTTGCTTAAAATAAACGTTTTTGTAGATAATTTATTAAAATTTTCTGTTTAAATCTCATCATTTATTTCCATTTTATTTAATGTTCATAAGTGTTTTTAATCATTTATTTTAAGTATGAGTTGGAAAAAAGTATAATTTATATATTTTCTATTACACTCAATGACCCTCTTAAACAATCATAAAGATAACAAATTTTCTACCTATTTTTTGAGTTAGTTATCCTTTCTGTTCTGGTTTATTTTACTTTTCGATTGTAATTATATTATAGTTACACTAGTTTTTAATGGGTTATTAAGTTACTTCTTCCCCCTTCACACCCTTTGAAACATAACTCTTATATGTAGCTAAATGATTTATGATTGTTCATATTTTAGCTGCGTTTTTATATAGAGTTGAATGTTCATACCTTATTAAACACTCATACATATACAAATACCTTCACTGAATACTCATCAAACGTCGCCCACTGCAAAAAATATCCAAAGTATTCTAAGATAACCAAAATGGCAACAACAAAAATGAGTAAAAGGAATTTTCACAAAGCAGAATTTAATATTTGCTTTGTAGCACAGTTGTTGTGCAGAAGTTAACGCATAATGATTCCTTTAATATAAACTCAACATACGTTATTATTCTTGAGTCCAGTTTAATTTTATTAAAGTTATAAATCTAGTTATAGATTCAGACAGTCGGGGTCTTGCCCACTATCTCCCTTAGCTTTCAAATGAACTGTGACCATGTTGAAATTATTTACCAAAAAATACTTGTTTAAAATAAAATTCATTTCATTTTATAGTCAACTTTTTTTGCAAATTTGTTTACTTTTTTTCAAAAGAATACAAAATAAGGAAAAACCTTATTATATAATGCAAATTATTATACTCTTTATGGTTACCAGCTCCATTTATTTAGAAAAACTTAAGTCTAATGAACAGTTCGTTGACTGTAAAATCAAATCGCTCTTACCCATGAATTATACGTTGAAAATATCGCCACAAGTATTTAGAATTGTTATGTTTGATATTGATACATTTGTATAAAAATTATTATTGTTTTATAATTTATAAATGTTATTTTTATGAATTAAATTGAATATCTTTTTTTTTATTTTTATTTAATTATTCTTATTAGCTTTTTACGCTTTCACGCATAAAATGTCTTTTAAACAAAATTACAGTTTTTTATATAATTCGCATTTTAATTGCTAATCTTTTATTCATATTTACATATGCTGTAATATATAATTACAGAACTTCTTCTAAAATCTACTAAAGGAATATTTTCTTTTTTGAAGGTCACATACTCTTTTTATTTTCTATTCTCTTAATTTTTTAATCTAGTTATAGATTAGAAGTGGGGGTCTTCCCACTACCCCCTTCCTTCAAATGAACCATGTTGAAATGTATTTAACAAAAAATTAATTTAATTTAGCATTGTCCAGCTGTCCTTCTGACTGACCATGTAAACCTTTTTGGCACAAATAATTATAGCTATTGCATTAATTTATATAATTACAAGTATCAGTGCTTTCTTTTTTATTCGACTATATCTTTCTTTATCGTTTTTCATTTTTCAAAATCAACGTACATGTCTATTGAACCAACGTACAAAATCTATAAATTTAAAGAACATGTTCTTTTGTTATTAAAACAGTCGACGCTCAATTTTTACCAAAGATTTTCACCGTATATACAGCTAAGACTAGAAATAAATACATTTCATTCTCATTCGGGAATTTCTCAATTTGTAAATACCAAAAATTAAAAAAAAAAAAAAAAATTGTTCCCACTTCTGGGTCATTCACGCTTTCAAGTGTTTACGTTTTCACGAGTGCACTGTAATAGTAATGTGTTCTTCAAATCAACGTACTAATACGTTAAATTAAAAAACTGCTTTATATTTTAATAAATCTTTTCAATATACCATACGTTGAACTTTTCAATTGAATTTAAATAATATTTGATTGAATCATTTTTGAAAAATAATTTCAACGAATTTCATGCAACTTTTTTGATGCAATTAAAAATTTGTTATTATACTAATATTCAGGGTTATATTTCCAAAACATTTTAAAACTATTTAAAAAACGGTAGACTCCAAACATTGACCATTTTGATAAACATTTATTTAATTTTATTCTGAATGCCATAGCTGGAATAAACTCCTCTTCAAAATAAGGTATCAACACAGAAGTAGTTTTGATATAGAATCCATAAATTCATATTAGGAAAAAGTAGTAGTTTTTGATAGACAATAATTTTAAAAATATATATTGTTTGATTATCTTTAAAAAAGAAAACATATATCCCATATAATTTATTTACCGAGACAATGGTAATAATAAAACTTAAAGTTCACGTATTAAAAACCAGGAATTCTTCTAAAGTTTACATAACTGTTCCCAATGGAAAGTTGATGTTCTACAGAGAGAATTTCAGAAATTGCTTTTTTAAATAGTTTTTTTAATTTGTAAACATACCTATCCTAGCTACTGTATCCCATTAAAAGACTACTATCTCACCCTCTTTTCATCAATCAACATTTAAACATGTTCAACCAACCATTCATTCATATAGATGAACCACAGAGTAAAAGCCAAAATTATTTGTAAAAATATCATACATATGTATATACTATCTGCTCTAGTATAAATTACTTAATAAAGAAAAAAAGAAAAACAAAAACCCAAAACATGATGTCGACAAAACCCCAGAGTAATTCTTAATGACACACAAAAAACTAAGCAACCTGTATGTGACATTTTCCTACTTATTTACTTCTTCCAGATGACTACTCCAACTAAAATTACCTGGTTCTCTAAGTATTTTACTTTTTCTCTTTGTAACAAAATTTTTAGAGATTTGACTTCATGTGCTAACTGGGAAAATAGAACATAGATGATGATAATGTTCTTCATTATTTATAATATTTTATTTTATTATTTCTTTGGAGCAGCATTTGTTTAAGATTAACACGTAAACATACCACCTACTTAAACAAACACATACATATGTAGATGTATGTATGTAAGTATATCTGTTTAAATATTCTTAAACTTTACCATAATTTAATATCTTTTACACTGTTCCTTGTTTTTTAACTCGAAAACGTATGCAAGTAAAAACTGTTTATTAATTTTAATTAATGATACTTTTTTTCTATAATTTTTTAATCTAAATGATAAATTTATGTTTTCTTACTTTTTATAAGACTTTTAACACAGTTTTAATACATTTAATTACATTAAATAGAATCTTAAGTGTATTTGTGTAGATGTTGTTTTTGCTATGTTGCTAACATATGAACATTTATGTTAATGCCGATAATTGTTAGCTAAGTTTTAAGAGNTTTTTTTTTAACTTTTTATAATCTTNATATTTTCTCAAATTAGATAAATCGTTTAGAGTANTCTTTTTTCTGTAATACCAGCAAGAGCAGCATATTAAAATGAGTGTTTTTGTGGTTATNCAAAAGTGAAATTGTTGTGTGAAATCAAACGACGGTTCTGCNAACTTTTAATATCCTCTTAAATACAGTTTTAATTTTAATGAACATTCTTAAAATTTTAAAGTAATATATAAAGTTTTTAAATGAATCTTCTTGTTTGTAACCCTTTTTTATGAGAGAGAGATAATTACATCTTGATAAAGTGAAAAATCATTCGACAAATAACATATAGCCGTTTTTGAGGACAAATATATTCGGTCAAGCCTAATGATAGAATTTTTTATTATACTTGAATCGATACCCATATAAATTGCTAAGACATATGAATACAGAGTATTACATAGATACTAATACTTATAGGAATTAATTTACTTTTGATTGGTTCTACACAGTTGACCTTTTAAGGAAAGCTAGGCCTGGGTTCACACGCAGCAATTTTTCTTTCTGCAATTCTGAGTTTATAGAAGAGAGAGGAGAAGAGAATACTAAACTTTTATATACTATGTACAGATCATAATCAATTTCAATAGACTTAGTTTCTCGTATATGAAAAAACAGTCTGCAAATGTCATTAATTTATTTTCAAAATTGCGACCTGTGTATTGATTCCAAGTTTTACATGAACGGACAGATGGATGGTTATGGTCAAATCCTCTCTGAAAATTATTTTAAGACGATTAGTATAAATTAAGGTGGAACCAATATTTTTCAGTTTTACATTAGTTGCATAATCAGCATATTAAAAATTTAAAACCACTCGAATTTTATTCGACCTTGAGACAGAGTGTCAGGTTGTTGTGGGTCGATTCCCACTAGATACTGTGGTCTTTGGGTCAATATAATATTGCAATGTTATAAATAAATAAATAAATAAATAAATAAATAAATAAATAAATAAATAAATAAATA
>MINK01179896.1:0-12499 GCA_001735545.1 Phormia regina
AGTAGCTGCTACTGGGTCAAACTAAAAACATTCAAACGCATTTAGAGGAAATAACAACAAACACTTATTCAGACTTGCAACACCTTGACCTAAAGCTTGATGTAGGGTACAATAATGAAAACTACAAAAACAAAAAATAAGTAAACAACATTCATAATGTGACCCACATTTTGACAAGACGGAAGTTCTGGCCTTTTTCAAAAACGGCAACAACTACAATAACAAAAACTTAACCAACATGCTCTAAAATACTTTGATCAGGTTGTTAGTAAATAAAAATAAATATATTTAAGTAACTATATGGACTCATATGTAAGTGAATGAGTTGTGAGTATGATTGTTGTTGCTGTTGTTGTTCAAGTAATAATAAAAATAATGTTTGTTGCTGTTGCAAGTATATCACAGTTCGACAAAACTTGTATTGAATTAAATAAATCTGTATAGATGTCTCTGTACATAGTAGATGGTACAATGTACATATGTACATACATATATATGCTTTTATATGTTTTGGTATGTTTCAATCCTAAAATGTGCTACATATAAATACATACATACAAACATACTTAATTTTAAAGAATGCAAGTTTTTGTATCTGGTTTGTTTGGAATTGTTGTACGATTAAACTCTCTTATAAGTAATGACTTTTGCTTGGTTTGTATTGGTCTTCGTCCACTTTGATTACATTGCTTATGGACATAATTGGGTTAATTTTTTTCTCTTCAATTTTAACAACATCCAACATACAACAACTGTAACAAAAAGTATACATACAAGTGTTGTATGTTTACTTTTTTTTCTTTCTTTCTTTCAACAAACTGTTTTAGATTTGGACATGTTGAGTTTGATTGAAGACAACATCACTTGCGAACATGTTTTAATTTAAAATGCCAAAACCAAATACGAACTAAAAATTTAAAAATATTTAATTGATAAAAAGGCATTTTTTGGTTATTCTTTAAAAAAAATACATCATGTTTCATTTAACTCCTTCATGTAATTAATTGCCACCAGAAGGGATCTCCAACTGTGTGCAACTAATTATAAAATTACAAATATGTAGATAATGCAAAAATCCTCATTCAGTCATGCCTGCTGAGAATTTAATAATTGATCTTTGCTAATTGCAACAAGGGAACAACTTTCATTAGCAATTTGCATTAAAAGCATAAGGGAAATTTAATATAGATACCTATTAATAACACTAGTCTACAAAAAAACATTTTAATTTTCCTTAAAAAGAATATGTCGAGATTTTTTTAAGGTTATAAGTACTATTTCAACCTAAATATGTCAATTACTCAAGTATATTTAACTATAAGTCATTTATATAAATGATACACCGAAATATTTTTATCCTCCTCAATAATTTCTTATTTATATCAAAAAATTAAAAAGAAAATTGAAAAGTGAAAAAATAAAATAAAACTGAGATCGAGGCCATATTATATGCCGAATCTTTTATACCCTTTACTATCTTATAAACAACTAAAATTTTCGCCTTAAAGTATGCTTTCATACTTTCACATTTACATTACAATGCTTAATACAGTTCGTGTGTGTATTTATATTTTATTATTATTATTATTCTAATTATGTTTATGGACAGATTTTATAAAAATATTTATGATCAATCTTTATATAAATAAAAATCATTAGCTTTGCCTTATATATCAGTTATTATTGAACTTACAACCATTTTGTAACCGATATCGCTGAATTATAACAACATTCTCGAATGGATCGTTTGATATATTTATGTATTACATCAGTTGTTGGTGGGCATCATAACCGCCAGTTTAACCAACACACTAAAGAACGGACATGTATAACTTGAGAACTTTTTGAATTATGAGAAATTTAATTCCATTAGATTAAAATTATCTTTTAGATGCATTCATATATTTTTTGTTGACTTAACAAATCTGTAGTTATTCGGAAATTAGTAGCAAAAAAATGGTCGGGCATCATATAGTGGGCGGAATCTAAAATTTTTGGAAATGAATGTGTAACTTTTGATGGGCTTGTTGAGCTTTCACAAAATTTGGTACAGACATAGCATAGGAGTGTACAATGTTAAGTTTGGAAGGGGAGAACAACAAATCACTCAGGTGCGGAGTTAAGGGTACTCAAAGTTAGGTACCTCCGACATAAATATTTTTAATCGCTCACCAAATTTTTGTTTCTCGTTCAATTTTAAATATTTTTATATCTTTTTGTAGGCTCTGTAAAACCTATAAAAAATGCGAACATGTCCTGTTTATCTCTTATAGTTTTCGAGTTATTTGCGTTTGAATTTTAAAGCACCATAATTTTACATGTTCTTGGTTCATTTTTTCCATATAGTATTACTGACCGATTTTTTTAGTTTTATTTTTGGTAAAGATATCGACTTCAAAATTGTTTTATTCAATAGATAATTTTGTTCTTTAACTAGTTAATAATAAAATCGGTCGGAGAACTATTATATACATGAAAAATATTTGAAATCGTAAACATTTGACAAGCGGTTAAAAATTTTTTATTTCAGAGGTACCTAATTTTGAGCACCCTTTGCTTCGACCCTGAGGGGTTTGTTATGCCTCACTTCCAAAGTTAACATTGTATACTCCTTTGCTGTGCCTACACGAAATTTTATGAAAATCCAGAAAATTTGGATTGGATTTTCCAGAAAATTTGGATTTTGCCCACCATTGCGTTTATAAAAATTTCGGGAAGGACCTTTATTTGGACTTAGAGCTAATTGTGGACCTATATTCATATTAAATGTAAAATAAAACAAACACAGAATATTATGTCGATAATAACATTTATATGAATTTTTTAATTTTGGGTGATTCTCCAGAAAGGGTTTAATGGGAGTTATGGTAAAGTGTGAACCCATCTTCGTAAAATTTGGAACTATAATTATCAATTTATGTAAATCTTTTTTGTGCCGAATATTAACTTGGTACTAATATTTGGGATTTATGCCCCTTAAAATGATTTTCTAAAAAGGGATTAATATGGGAGCTATGGTCAATTATGGACTTATATGGAACTTACATATTCCAAATTTCATTAAAATATTGCTAAATTTAAGCTAAGTAAAGTAATGGATTGATTAATGGGCATCGTACCTGGAATGTAAGAAACTTGTGAGCCAAACTTCGTTAATTTTGGTACTTTGTTTACAAAGTTACATAGACACCTCCCCATCTCGGGTGGTGTAAGGTATAAAAATAAATTGGAAAAATGTTGATCCATAACTCAACAATTATTGAGCAGATAAAAGTAATGCTATGACAGCATGAAAATAATTTTGGTCTGCATCTTTTTGGTGTATCACTTATCAAAATTGTGCAAACACCTCTTTTTGGTCGACGGCGTCGGTGGGTTTCTTAAGATAGTATCGGCGGCGACTCATAAGGCGGCTTGAATACTTTTTATATGTATTTTGTTGCTGTAGTACTATATATATGTATGGATGGTAGTGATGTATTTAAATTCATAAAACTAAAAAACAAAGTGTGTCCTACATGTATATTACACAGAAAAATGTGTAGTCTTGAATATGTTTATATAAAATTGAATTTAACTAAAAAATCTTTGGTCTGGCCGATTTTTTCTCAAAGTAGTTTTAATAAAAATTTAGAAATTAAGATTTTTTGAAACTTTTACTTACTCGAGGATGTTAATTTTGACACCCATTAGCTTATGTCGTATTATCGCAATGTAACTACAACCTGATTTTTCTGATAACATATGTCCTCCTCTATATTACTTCTTTACAATTTAATTTACAAGTCCAAATTGAAGTTTAGGAGAAAAAAATTTATTACCATAAAATTTGCGTTTGGTCCCACTCTGCGTTTTGTAAAACTTTTTTCATTATATATCTATTATGTATCTGTACTCAGTATAGGGATATTAAATTTATATTTCCTTAAAACTAATGTGTGTGAAAATTGTTAAAACAATGTATATATTTTTTTAATTTGTTCTCAAAAATTCATAATATGAAATTTAGCACTGTTTGATGATTATCTCACAAGCACACACATGTAAATTCCCCATTTCCCATCATGCCAAAAAAAAAAAAAACACACGAATTTGGGATGATGTCATATGAGTTCTTTAATCATGATCTTAGACATTGTTTTTGTTGCTGTAATGATCTCTTATACATTTTTTTTATTTATTTGTCAGCATCATAAAACAGCATGATACATGCAATATTCCCCTCTTACATTTCTTTCTCTACATCCCCCCGCCCCTTTTCACTTTAAACTTTATGTTTATCTTACATTTCGTGATGATTACCTTTCTTAACTTAAATAAACTCCTCTACAGTCCGCGCCTTATACTCTTTAACACTTTCTTTGTAATCGCCCAAAATAACAACAAAAAAAAAATAAAAAATATTGTTAATTTGCAAAAAGATGAAAACAAATCTCCAAAGTTCTGTGTCTTGTTAATTAGCAACTTTTGGTTGTGAACAAAAACAACAAACATAACAAAATCCATATAAAAATATATTATGATGATCAACTTACAATAAGCGTGTATATGTATGTGTGAGTATTTATGTGCATGTGTGTATATATGTATATGCGTGTGTCTCTGACTGTGTTAACTGGGTCAACGTTGTCGTTAAAATATTTTTCCGTAAATTAAATATTCACCAAAAAAAAAAAAATTAAAATAAATAAATAAACTGTTAAGCAAATAAAATCTTTGGTTATTTGTTTGTTTTCTGTGGCTAAAAAATTTGTTGACTGTTTATTGTAGTAATGTACAGTGGGTTACAATTTAAAAATAGAAAAACATAAATTATATTATTCTATATAGAACTTAAAAAAGGAGTTCGAAAAAGTATATATACATTGGTATACGAATTGAGGAATACAACCTTCAGTAGGCAGGTTTTAATGCGGATTATCTTTTAGAAAAATACTAATTTTATTCACATATTTAAGGAAGCCAAAATAAAAAATTACAATTACAAAATTACGAAAAATAGCTCAAAATAACACTAATATCATAAATGTTTTGGAAGCCAAAATAAAAAAGACAGTACAAAAAAAAAATCGCCAAATCGAAAAAATTAATAAATTGCAAACAAAAAAGCCCTGAAACCACGTAATAATGAAATTGACAAAATCGCTAAAAAGTAAAATCGCAAAAAAACGGTAATCCGAAAACATTGATGTATTTCTTGAAATATAGAATTGTAAACTACAAAAAAATCGTTGGAACAGAAAAAACACTATAACGAAAAAACATTCCAAAAAATCGTTTATACGTAAAATTAAAAACGCTTGTGCAAAAAAATAAAAAAATCGCTTATGCAAAAAAAAGTGCCAAAACGAAAATCGCCGAAACGAAAAAAATTCTAAAACGACAAAAATAGCAAGATATAAAAACAAAAAACACCAAAACAAAAAAATGTAAAAAGATCTCTTAAACGGTAAAACAAAAAACACCACAAAAATCACGTAAAATCGCTAAAATGAAAAAATGTCAATATAAAAAAATTGTTGAAACAAAAAAAAAAAAAAGAAAAATAGCAGCATAAAAAAAAATAATACGTAAGTTATTATTGACACGAAAAAATAACCTAAACGGAGAAAAATCACCAAAACGAAAAAAACCGCCAAAATGAAAATAAAAAAATTAAAAATTTAGAAAAATGCACGAATTAAAACAAAAACCTCAAATGGTACAAAAACCTCAACAATAAATCACCAAAACGAAATAAAAACCAGTGCGAAAATAATTCACAAATTAAAAAAAAAAAAAAAAAAAATAATAATAAACGCTAAACCCGAAAAAAAACTTAAAAGAACCAAAAATCATCAAAATAAAAACGTCACCATTAAAAAGTCCCAAAAGACTAAAACTAAAAAAACTAGAGATTTTCGTTTCCAGTTTTTTTCTCTTTAAGCGTTTATTATATTTTAAAACTTTTATACACCAAAAATGAAAAAATTATATAATACATTTTTCAATACATAAGCGAAGCAATCGTGATATAATCTAGTTTACATTAATAAAAAAAACGTCATATTTAAATATTATTTATTCGCCCAATAGTTTTTACAAAATGAACCACTGTGCAATGTCTAAGATGTTGGACGTCTCTGACATTTGTCTTACAACCTTTTGCGGTTCTTAACAGTTTTTTCGTCGTTGTTAACTGTTTTGACCATTTACCTTCTTCTGTTGGCCTTTCATCTACCTCTACTCCCTCTCTCTCTTTCTTTTCTTTCACTTTCTACTGCATATAACACAAGAAAAAGACGAAAAAAAGAATGAAAAAAGTTGAGTATGGTGTTAATGTAGTCATGTCACAATATGAAGTGATCAGTATGTAGAATGTTACACACACACTTGCACACAATTTACATACATATGAATGTAAGATCTGCATAGATATTAGTTGTATTTTGTTATTAGGTTGTGGAAGAAAGAAAAATCGCAAATGAGATTAAAAGTGGGTTGTTATGTGGTCGAGAAGGAAAAAAAAAACAAACAATAACAAATAAATAAAAGAATGTGATTGCTCATGTTTAAAAGTTAAAATTAATTTTAAAGTTTGAAGTTTGTGAAAAAAAAACGATTTTATATGATTTAATTTAATTGCTTTTAGGGCCATTGGAAATTTTAAACAAATTTTTTAAAAAACGTTTAATATTTGGAACAGTTTTTTGTTCTAACACGAGTTTTTGTTTTTAGGAAACTATTAAGTTCGTGTTTATTTTAATTATTAAGCTAATGAAGAAGAAGAAAAAAAACAAGAACTATAATAACGTTAACAATATTAATTTAATGACCTAGTAAAGTTGTATGATTAACTTAAAGGTAGTCATTAGTTCTTTGATCATAGCTGAAATAATTTAAAATTTTTAAAAAATCAATTTTGGTTAACTTTTAGTATTAAAGACAGTAAAATAATAATTAATTTAATTATGTTAACCTTTTAAGTAGTTTAGTAAGATAAACATAGTTATGTGTAAGAATTATAGACATAAATGAAAGTTTTAAAAATTAATAATAAAGCAGTGATTCCATGACAAACGGACAGCAATTGGATTTAACATCTTCGATTTCTAATGAACTTCGCTACATGCATAGGACTATTACAGCTTTACCGAACCATGAAATTTTAGACTCATGTTTCTTCCCTATGGAATTGATGGATTTTAAAATGATGAACAAATATTAAGGACTTTACAAATGTGATATCTATTTAACTTCTAATCAAACTTCTTTAATTTATCATTGGTTAGATCTGTTAGTCTTTACCTTCCCAACGATATTGTACATAGTTCTTATTATCAAAAGTTCCAGAGTCAAAGTTGGAGATAAAAAAGTTCACTATTTCATGCCATATAGATATTAAATTTTCAAGCCATATTAGTTATGCGACAAAATAAATCCCCCAATTTTTAATAACTCCTAAGCCCTATGAAAAATAAAAAGTTAATTTTTAGGTGTAGTGTGTTTTAAAGAACAAGCGACATTACCTTAAAAATTGTATATTAGTGAGTTACCTTTAGATCGAAAGTTCAAAGGTCAAAATAGACTTACAAGAAAATAAACCATTATATATCCAAAAACCGAATATTTTTAATAATGCTTATGCTTTTTCTGTGGTTTGTTTCCTAAACTCCTAAATAATAAAGGCCTCTGCTTAAATTTAGACAATATAGAAAAGGGTCTTTCGATTATCAATTTTTTTAAGGATTTCATTTCATTATAAATTTTTAAGGATTCATTTCATTATACAATTATTAAGGATTTCTTCAAATACTTTTTTGAGATATAAGCTTAATCTTTATTTATCAATTTTGACTTTTGAACTTGTCCTTTTTTAGAGTTCATGATTTCTATAAATGAAATTAAAATAAGGAATTGTACAATATATACTATTAGAGTTAGAGCAATAAATTGTGGATTACTTTGGAAAAAATTCAAACGCTTTTTTGATGTTTGAATCTCCTCTTTTTGATAACAGGAGGTTTTTTACTAAGAAAATGGTTGATTTTAAGTAATATTTGAAATACTTCATATCTGCAGCGAATTCATTGAATCAAGATTATCAACATCGATAATGTTTTTGGATCCGTTTTGATATGGAAATTACTCTATAATTTTATTAATATTCAAAGTCAAATTGGAAAAGGAAATCATTAAAGGTAGAACTTTGCGGTATTTACAAAATGTAAATAGTGTGACTTTTAGAATTTTAAACATTATTAATTTAAAATCAATCAATAGTTAATTCTTACTCAACGAAAGTATATAAAAACACCAAGAGCTCTAGAAACGAACATTAAAGAATACCTTTTATCTATACATTATTGAAGCTGTTCACAATGATTTTAATTCAAACACAAGTCGTTGTAGTATAAGAATTTATGGAATCCATTTTATTTAAAAGCCATTTCGAGATTGATTTGAGGGGCCAAATGCCATATTAAGCAATATTTTGTTACTTAAATGAAATGTTTTTTTTGTCAATTCATAATACATGACATTAAATCGGACGATCAGGAGTGCAGATTTTATATTAAAAAAGAATTTTCTACTATAATATGTTGTACTATTTAAAATTTAAAAAATTAAAATTTTCAAATTTTAACAAAAGTTTTACACTATTGTGGGAATCAAATATAAATGCTTCCCTTTCTAAAACGAAACAAATGTACTATTTTGTTTTAATGTATAATTAACTCTATTAAATTAAAATTTTATATTATCATGGCTCATGGCCAATGAACGATCCAGAAAAAATTATATTATGTCCTATTGAAATTATTCTTTTTTTAATTTTATTTATTTTTTTTTTCGAATTTCAAGGGAATTTTAGAAAGAAACCATCAAACAATGCTTTCTTTTGGGCTGAATATAAAAAAAGTATATTATATTTGCTATAAATTTGCTCAGCAGTTTTTCTTTCCAGGTTTTCAGGAAGCTTCCAATCGACGTTTAAAAGATACTTATGTTAAAATTTTGGATCCTACACAAATCATAAGGAGACTGCTTTAGAAATGATTATCAGGGAGTGAAAATAATTTGATTATGTACCTATCTTGCACTTTTCAGAGCCATTTTGAATCCAGACCTAATAAAAAATTAAAATTCGGCCGTTTATAAAAACTAGTTCGTGCCTTCCAAATCCAATTGAATTAGATTTTGAGCTGAGTGATTAGTATACATATGTATTATGTAATTACATAAAACTTTTTCTTTTCGACAACGTAGCTTGTCTTTTGTTGGTGCTTTTTGTAGCTTTCGACAACGTAAAAAATTACCAAAATATAACTTTTTTAAAATTTTCATTTTACAAATACAATAAAGCAATAAATTAAAATTTCATTCTGTTTTTTTTTATAGACTTTCTTGAAGCTCCCCAACTTGGTAAGAAACTAAACATAGCTTATTTATATCGTAAGCCAGGTCATAAAAAACAACTAGAATCCAATTTGCCACAAAAAAATAACTCAATTGTCAAAAAAAAAGACAACAACAAGCTTCTTGTATGTGTTGTAAAATTTTCTATCAGAACAATTATACGTGTGAAATGGAACAATTTTTTTGTTTCTGGACGAATAGAAAAGAGTTGAACTTGTAGTTGTTTTGTATGGCCAAAATTCATTCTCTAAGGAGGAGCAATTTTAAAAATTTTTATCCGGAATGCAAAGATTACTAGATTTCTTGGATTTTTCTAGCATTTCCTTTCTTCAAACTTTCTAGAAGCTTCCAGGCTCATTAGAAGTATCAACGCAGAAATTTTTGTTGGTAATTTAAACTGTATCTAGAAAACTCAGCTCGATTTAAATTAAAATGTAAGGAAAAGTTGCAAGGACGGGGACTTTGGTTTCCGTAAAAATAATATTTGCAGTTCCTCTGTGATAACACAAATATGGACTGTCTCGAGTATGTAAAATTTAAAAAAAATCGTAAATCTTCAAAATGAAGTCCGATTTTAAAGATTTTTATATTCAAGCGAAAGACTCTACTAATTTATCTCTTATAGTTTAAGAAGATATTTAAACTTGAAAAATTTTTAATTTTTGCCTCCGGACTTTCTTTATTCTTTTCGAGAATAAGTCTTGAAGAGATACGAGGTATTTTTTTATTAATTAATATGTTACATAAGTATAAAATAATATCTGCAAAAGTATATAGATTATCCCCAATTTTGGATATTTCCAATTTGTAGGAATTCTGTACCAAATGAGATGTCCCGAGGAAAACTTTTTCGAAATTTCGACGTAGGAAAATCCGCTTAAAGGATATGGTACAATTAAAAAAATAACATAATATTGAAACGATTATTTAAACATTTTTTTTTAATTTGATTATTAGGTGCCCTACAGCGATTGAAAAATCATGTAGAGTCCATATATTATCGCGTCAAAAAAAAGTTTTTGAATTTTTTAATAAAAGATGGGTATCAAAAAAATCTAAATTTAATCCAGGTTATGGAAAAAATGTTAAAAAATTGTCCTTTTCTTTTAACTAGATATTACCCCTCCACAGTTGAAAAAGTAAAAATCGACTTCAATTACGAATTTGTATATTAATAAATTTTTAATTGATATTTAGCTTCAATCATTTCAAAATGATATTCATTAGATAACTGCAATATTGATTTTATTGTTATTGCGTTTTCTTTAATACATTACAGAAAAAATATAATGTATATGAACTGTATAAGGAATTTATATGTTAAGATACATTAGAAACTTGAACCAAATTTTATTTTATTTCTTACATTAGTTTTATCGGAATAAAAATTATCACATTTTTTCTTTATTCATTGTTTTGTAAGTATACTGTCTCAATCTTTTATCTTAAACTATAACAATTATACCAGATTAGAAACATTATCTTTATTTATCTTACTAATTATGCGAATAATTTGCATATTCAACTAATCTTAATAGTTTAGAAGCATACCAATAACTGATTAAATTTTTGATTACATATTATAATTAATTTTACATAGATATTTAACATAATTATTTAACATATATCTTTGTATTCCTGTTGAAAAATCTGACATAATGTCATAAGTTTTGTAATATATACACCTAATTATTAAGTATTCTCTATATTTAATTCTCATAATTCATTTTTTTTTTGTTTTTTTTTTCGTTAATCTGATCTGTAATTCGTGAGAGATCCAATTCTTTTATTAAATTACTGTTTTAAGTTTTCTTTGTCATATTTTTTCTCACATAATTACAATGCAAAACTACAGCTACATGTTTCCTAACATAAATTTGTTTGTTCTACAGGTACTACTCTAGTACAAATTAAAATCAAACAAATAATAGTAAAAATCATAATAATGTACTCTCGCATGCTGATAAAAAAAGTAACTATATTTCTCAATATTGTTGTTGATCTCAATATAGATCCTGAACGCTTTACGATGCCTACCGCATAGCTTATCAGATAGTGGCAATTTCGGTATGATTTCCCTGCTTGAATTTGAACATTGCTAAGAGCTTCACTGCAATATTGATAGTGTCATAAAGATGAGATGTATCTATGTCATTTTATTTAAGATTATACACATATATCACAAAAAAAATGACAAATAACAGGAATATCAATGATAACAGACGGAATTGAATTTATGATAAAAACTATTCGTATTGAACGTATATTCTTTACATTTTTATATAATCCGCTGCAGTCGGAAAAAAATTAAATGGAATTAATAAGAATAAAACTAACAAATGATTTCTTCTATAAAATAATTATTTTGTGATAATCACAAAGGACTTTTTCTTGTAATTAACAATTCTTTAATATATCTCTATGTGTATATGTTTATAATATTACGATTGTATAAAGATTCGGAGAATAAACAATATGCTATTATAATTGAGTGGATTAAGTAAAAATAAAAAAAAAAAAAAAAAAAAAAAAACATTACTCAATTTAAATAAGAACGCTTTTGGTATGGCGCCAAATTGTTCTACATTTTTTTTAACTCAATTTATATTTCACAAGTTTAATTCATAATTTATTAAAAAGAGTGTAAGGCATAATAATAAATAAGTGACCTACATTTAAATTTTATAACATCTGAACATAAATTTCAACAAAGAAGAGTAAAAAGAATAAAAAAAGTAAAGAAAACAAAAATTGTTGCTGTTGAGGGTTTAGCACATTGGCAACACTAAGGTTTAACATTAGCAAAAAATTACACGTACTTTTTGGTTAACATATATACACATATACACACATATGTATATATGTATGTAGATGTTTAATAGTAGATACATATAGATTAAAAAACTTGAAGTACATGCATGCGTAACTAAAAACCTCTTTACCTAAAATACCTGAAAAAATTTATGAAAAGTAAAATTTATTTAAGTTAGTTGTTAAAAAAAATAAAACTTATTATTTACTGTTTTTGTTGCTGTTTTTTTTTTTTTACATTTTACTCGTACTGTCACTGCCATTGTTTGTTGTTTTTTTTTTTTTTTTT
>MINK01179912.1:0-10545 GCA_001735545.1 Phormia regina
GAATTCGAAAGAAGTAGGCAATAAAAAAAGTAAGGTTGTTACACTCTTTATTTAAAATTTCTATGAAAATCAAAAAGAGAAATTGCAAAAAAAAAAATGTTCATACATATTTGTAATTTGTCAATACCCTAGAAAATATTGGTAGGTGTTCTTATTTAGTTAAGCTGTTTGTTTAAAAGAATTTTATATTAGACTGAGTAATATTTACTGTAATTTTGATTCAATAGTTACATCCTACACCACGATAGATGGTTGAGGTATTATGTGTTTGTGCAAATATTGTAACGCAGGGAAAAAATATTTCTACCCCCACCTTAAAGTATACAGTTCGAATCAGAATCTGAATCATTTTAACCATGTCCTTCCGTCCTTCGGGTTGGATAGCTGGCTGTTCATGTAAAGTTTGTGCGAAAAGTACAGGTTGCAATTTTAAAGATAATTTGATAATTTTCGATTTACCATCGGTCGGTTATTCGAATAATTAGTGTCGAACAACCGATTAACCGTAATCTAGTTATAATTTAATAATTTTGTTTTTAATTCATATTTATGTCAACATTATTTCTAAATTTTATAATAGACATTTCCAGCAAAAATAAATATAATAGATTTTTACTTCCAAAATATTACTTTACACTTAATGTCTTGTGCTAAATAAAAGTGCCAATGAAACACAATTTCACTATTCATGACTTTCTTTAGATTCTTACTAACTTCTCTGAATATTATTTTTTTACTAGGAGATTTTATTTAACAAAATGCGACATTGAAAGATTAAAATTTTATAAATTATTTTATAAAAATTTTATAAATTATTATTGTGACAATATTATTTCCTTTGGATCCTGCAAGTATAATAAGGCTATGATCTTATTTATAACAGATAATAAGAAAAGTTATATTAAAAATACTGATTTATTAAACTTGAATTCGAATAACATTTATAATATTATGCCTAAAGTCCAATTTTCTGAAACAATTGGGTGATAGATCTATTAAGATAGACCCTATATTATCTACAATAAGTCTGTAAGTAACTATTCCAATAGATTAAATTTTATAAATAGTATTATTTTGTACAAGAACGAAACCTATTGAATTTGATAATGATCGGCCCATTATTTCATCTAGCTCCCTCACAAATGTCCTCCCCACATTGAGTTTTAACACTCATGCATGCTTTAAAATTAGAAATATTTTAATGAAATTTAACTCAAGTAAGCTTTATAAAACCCTAAATCCGTGTGTTAAATTTCGGGAAGATCAGTCCGTATTTGGCAATAGCTGGCATATGAACATCTCTTTCGAAAATCACTTTAACGTGCATAAATTCCAAAGAAATGTTAGTATCAAGTTAATATTCGACACAAATAAGAATAAATGATAGTACAGACCCAATTTCGGGAATCACCCAAAAGTGCATAAATACATCTAAATCTTAGTATCGACGTAATATTCTGTATTAGTATTTATTATTTTATACATAATACAAGCATAGGTCCATAATTAACCCCTTCTCGAATTTTGATAAATATAGGCAATTGTCAGGCTTTTAATATAATAAATATTACTGAAAATAAATTAATTAGCTAAAATTAGACATAACATATAGTTATAGTCCTTGTGTACTACAAGTAAATTAATAATAGACCATTACCTACAAAAGTAAAAGTAGAGTACAATTTGAATATAAACTTTTCAGTCTACAATAAATGTATAGTAATTTTTGTTGCTGAAAAAGAAAGAAATTAAATTTCCCTCGATGCACTTGCTGTCATTGCAACAAATTGTCAGTGTCGGCATTTGTTTGCATCAAAACTTTAAATAGAACATAGACCTTTCTTTCTTTGCGTATATTCGTAATATCAGGAAAAAAAAAATGTTTTACAAAAACGGAAATTATGCAATAACCAGCCAAAGGATGCGGACAAAACGGAAATGAAATGTATGGAACCTTTTTTTTAATAAAAAGGAACAAGACAATGTTATTAGCCAAGACAATATGTATAGAGTTATTTAAATCTTATTTTATATTTGTATATAAAACAAAGTGGCTTTGTTTTAAATACGTTTAAAAATTGTATTATTTTTTAAATAACTGCCATTATATATTACAAAAAAAAAAAAAAGAAAGAAGACAATTCAGTTTATTACAACAAACTACCAATATTACTAATGAATCATCATTTTTTAATAAACATAAAAATAAAAATCCCAATTATATTTACTTTGACATTTTTTATTTTCTTTATTTAACCACAAAAACCAATTTATTTAGTAACTACAAATTGCAGCAATTTTTTTCCATAAATATTTCTCAATCTTACAATTTTTCTTATTTAATTGACTGTATGTCTGTCTGTCTGTCTGTCTGTATATCTGTCTATTTGTATAATTCAAATGGATAAAGTTAAATCTTTGTTTAAACTGGTCAAAAACTATAAGAAAAAGGAAAACTATTTTATAAAACAATAAAAATAAAAATAAAAAAAAAAAACAGAAAGAAACAAAAAATAAATATTAATTTAAAAAAATATGTATATATATGTATGAACCGTTTGAAAATTATGACAAATGTTTATGACTATTTAATTTTCTTAAGAAAAAAATAACAAAAAATTATAAAATATGTTTCAATTAAAAGATTGAACATTAAGCTTAAAAATGAATTATTTACATATATATATATATATATATATATATATATATATACTATACTTATATATATATATATATATTTTATTTATAAAAAATTAATATATTTTTAATATTATTAATATATACTATATATACAATATATATATATATCTATAATATATTATATATATATATAATATAATATATATATATAATAATATTATATATTATATAATATATATATATTATATATATTATTTATATATATAATATATATATATATATTTTTGTATCCGAAGGAATTTTCACAAAGTGTATTAATATGTAATACAACTTTTTCTTTTGAATTATTATGTAAAGTTTTTAATTTATTTCATTAAATCTCGGGATTATATTGCCAAAAAAAACGCCCTATGCATTAAGTTCCATGAGGAAAACGAAACATTTTAGAAATTCTTTCATTTGAAAATAACTTTTCAATTTTCTGAATTGATTTTATGAGTTTTAATTCTCTAAGAAAAAAAAAACGAATTAAGAAATAAGCAGAGATCGGATTTTAATACTAAAAAACCAATCTTTTTATTTTAATTTCAATCAAAAGACAATCTTCAATGTTCAAAAAATAATATCCATCATTATCCACACAATAATAAACATCATGCAAGCCTTTCTTTAAAAAATAATGTATATATCCCAGCGGTAAATTTTTGCGAGCGTCTACCGGTAGGCCTCCTAGAAGGTCTTTTTTCAGATGCATGGCTCATGCTAACATGCCTTTCTCTAATAAGGCCTTCATGAATGCCTCATCCCTGCCCACTAAAAGATCTACAGACCTTTCCACCTCGCTTTCTTTGACAGGACCGCAAGAAGTTGTATTTTTTTTAAATATATCTTGTTTAACAAACAACAAATCTTATTTATAAAAAGTACAAATATTTTATTCCTTTCTTTTAGAAAAAAAGAAAGACACTGTAAAATTGTATTCCAAAAAAAAAAGAATTGGTAAATTCATTTAGTTGTTCAATTCTTGTTTGTTATAGGTATGTGATGTTCTAAAGTTAATTATTATATTTTTATTTATGGTTTTTATGTATAACTATTTTATTAAAAACTTAATCCTTATATTATATCTTATATTTTAACAAAATTAACAAAAATTTAAATATTTTTAGGGAATATTAAATAAAAATCAACAATTTCTATACAAATATCATTTCAAATATTTGTCTTAGTTTTGACTTAAGATGTTTTGTCAAAAGTTAACAGAAATGTTTTTTAGTATTGAATTTTGAAATCGCGTGTCTGTCTGGTTCTTCTGGACATAAAAACCCCTCTTTTACCAAACTGTATGTATGTATGTATGTAATGTATGTATGTATGGTTGTATGTATTATGTACATTATATACAACCAGACCTCATGTACAAAACAACAAACAAGAACCGCTGATGTTGCCTACTAAACTGCTTCCTATATAAAAAACAACAACAATGCTTAATATATGTTTTTGTTTTTGTGTATTATATATATCACCAATTTTTCTATTTCTTGGCCTATAACTCGGTGTTTATGAGCGGAATTTCGTTGATTCAAAAAAACCGAAATTTCATTCAAAACTATTTATGACCAAACCTGTTCAACAGCAAAACCTGTAGTTATATAGGAATTTCAAAAGTCTAAAGAATGTTTTGCCGATATCTAGGATTATAAAGAACTGATTTTTTTTTCAAGCGAACAAAATTTAAAGTTTAAGATTTTGAATTTTTTTGTGCAAAAATTATAGTCGCTAGCTGTGTACAGGAGCCGAGGAAAAGCCGACAACTCATTTTTATTAGCGATTTTCCTGAAGATATAACTTGATGTAATAAAACATTTATATCCGATAACAGGGCTTAATAAAAACTGATTTCAACAGGCAGACGGACATTTTATATCGACTCCCCTATAAATAAGGATCCAGAATATATATACTTTTTGGGTCTTGGAAATTACAAACGAATAACAACTTATATATATACGCTATACACCTGTGGTGAATGTATAACATTAAAAATCATTTGAAATTTTTTTTCAAACTGTATTTATTTTTAAAGAGATATCGTTAACAATATTTATTTATTTTTATCATGATGGATATTTCATGTTTAAAAAATAAAAATCCCTAACACATTTTTCAACAAATGAAAAAACATTTTCAAGTTTCAAAGATTATTTGATTGAAAAATAAAAAAATTTTACGGGTGCTTAGAAATAAGTCCTTTAAAGATTTATTTTGCGGATTTGTTTCATTTGTTATTGTCAAGCACTTGGTTCTTAATTTTTCAGAAGACGCATTTTTAATTATTACAGTTTATTATAATCTTTTTTTAACTCTTAAATGCAAATAATAATCATATTGTCAATTATGCACTTTTTCTATATAAGTATTTTAGTTGCTGATGGCTAAAAAAATGCCGACATATAACATATTTGTTCGCGGTCCTGCCTTAGAATCTAAAATGTTACTATACCCGACTTTTTCCAGTTAATCTAAACAATTTTATTTGCCTATTCGCGAAATTTTTGTTATAATTTTTTCGAAAAAGAACTATTTTGAAACTTGTATAAATATCCGTATGATAAAACGAGATAGGCGAAAAACTTTTAATAAAAAATCAATTTACATTTGAAAACCAACAGCGAAACCAGAAAGAAACGCTGCTACTCTTAAGTATTAATATTAAAAGCTATAAACGTTTTTAAAATATGCTCATATGCACATAAATTTGTGACTTATTTCATTACCACTTTATTTCATTTGCATTATTTATTTTTATATAAAATTAAATCTAACATTTTCGTTTTATTTCATTTTTGTTTTGAAGTAATTTAGAATTCAATTAGAAGTTTATTTATTTTAAAATATTTTTAGATTGAATTCATTTTATTAGGCCCTTCCTTTCATTAGAAACTATTTTTTGGACTCAATTTCATTAGGAGTTTATAAGTGGCAACGCTATACGTTTTATTTGCAATTAGCTTCACTAATTTTCGATTATATTTTTCGTGAGTTACTATACTTACAAATTTAATACTCACATGTTTATACCAGCAAAATTTCATAAAATTTTCCCCCGATAAATTTTTAATTTGTGGAGTAAATGATGCGTATAAACGTAATATATGATATGGTACCCTGTTTTTCTTGGTTCTAAAAATGTCGTTATAGTCTTCTATTACATATTTGTTAATAAGCTTAATTCCTTTGACATATTACTTATTTAAATTCAAAGACCATACCGGAGGGTGAGTGGTCCTTTTACAAAAACAAACATACCACATGGAAATCAAATCAATCACTTCTGTTAGTGTTAATCCTAGATTACCTTTAAACTGCTCCATAACTGTGTAAATGAGATTTATTTATGTCTTCAATTGGTGGAAATTTCGTTTTTTAATTATTCTTATTTGCTTCACATAAAGATAAACAAATCCAAACTTTATAACAAATATGCTATTTTTCTTAATAAAATTATACACTTGCACTCTCTCTCCTCTCTTCTCCTCACTCTCACTCTTTTATTTAAACCCCAATCTCAGTGCTGCCAGATAAGCTAAATATGTTCAAAAGATTATTACCAAAGATTCTTCTGCAGTACGAAATTAACACATTGCTAAATTCATATTTTCATTTTCATTGTTTCTTGTAAAATATTACATTCAAATCGACAATTAAAACACAATTATCTTCAGAAATCCTATTAAATGTTTGTTTATATTTTAAAACCGACAACTACTTATACGTCAAACTAGAAATTCTTTTTAAAAATACAAGTGTGGACTGTAACAAAGGCCTAAAATGCCATTTAGCAGATTTTTAAGGAAATTCTCTAATGCACTTTTAAACCAATTTTTTTTTTTTTTTTTTTTTTTTTTTTTGTTTCTTTTGTGCTCCATAAACTCTAATCCGTATTGATCCACTAAAAGGTAAAACTCTTTTAAAAGACTCATTGAGAACAATGCAAAAATATCGAAAGTTTTTTCATTAAAACAATTCAAGTGGATTAAAGGGGACTATTAAGTGAGAGAAGTGGATGAGTCAATGAATGTGAGCGTGACTGTGTATTCTCTTCTTGCGTATGATGTTTGTATTCTGGTACCCTGCAGTTAAAACCTGCTATATACTTTTTTTGTTTAATAGAGATATGAAATGAGTATAGTAACCAAAGCCACACTAAGTCGGGGTTCACACACGGCAATTTTTCTTACCGCAATTCTGAATTTGTTGACGAGAGAGCTAAAGAGAATGTAAAAGTTTAGTATTCTCCTCTCCTCTCTCTCCTATAAACTCAGAATTGCGGCAAGAAAAATTGCTGTGTGTGAACCCGGCTTAACATTCACCTGTTGTTCTAACCAAGATATTGTCGAGAGAACTTAATACAATTTGTTCAATTGTTACTAGTTAAATCATAATGCAAATCTTATCGACTGATCTGCGATATTTTCTATTTAAAAAAATCAGAGTAGACAGTTGGTACTTATTTTGTAGTATTTTGCAAAATTACTAACAGAACTTCAGGGTAAATAGAAAGGTACGTACATACAAATGTATTTATACATGTGTGCAAATTGGTGTGTGAATGTCCTTATATCAACTTTTTTTAAGACAAAAAAAAAAAGAATTAAACGGCAAAAGTTCATCTTGTTTTGACTTTCTTTACTTTAGTGGATTTGTTTAAGTGACAAGTGCATTTTGTGGTGTGTTAAATTGAACGTTAGGGGAAGAATTAAAAACAACTTGAACTGGAAAAATGGCAACAATTTCAAAAAAGAAATACATACACATTTTTAAATAACAATAATTATGAGCATAATTATTGAGATAAAAACTTTTTGTTTACATTTTTTAAAAATTGTAAGAAAAATACTTAGAATATAAATTAAAAAATCATGATTGTAGCATCCGGTAGATATAAAGTATGAAACAAAGATGTAAGAAGGAGTATTCACGGAAAAATTATTGAGATTTGCGAGATGTTCAGCCTTTATTAAATTTTTTAATAAAAAAACGAGGTTGGGGTCAATATTCGACTATGCTGAATCATTTATACCATTCATATGTTAGGACTTCTTGAATGCTTCAATACCTCTCCGAAGAAATTTTAAACCCATTCCACTTTGCCTTCTATTAAGATTAACGGCCTATCCCACAATGTTGAAAGATATATTCATTCGACAAAATGTGTGGGAAACAATAAAAACTTTTGAAATTTGTTATATTTCATATAAATTGTCGAAACGAATTTATCATTAAAACATTTTTCAATATCTTTCATTTCATCCGCCTGGGTTATTCAATTTTTATTGGTTGTTGTAAGGTTGATAAAAAAACCGAAATTTTATAAAAATTCTTATGTCTGATCTGTATAAAAATAAAGGGCTTTAAGAAATCAAAAATAAGTTTTGCGCGATATCTTCGTTATTATTGAAGAGATTTATTTCAATTTCCAGAACATAAATTCATAAAAATAACAAAGTCTAGTATTAATAGAGGCTTCAAAAACTCGAAGACTGGTTTTAAAATCCAGATTTTTACGCATATCTCCACCATTTATAAATCGATCTTGCTGATTTTCAATAACAAAGTGATTTCCGATCTTTTGATAGTGTATATGTCAGTTATCAGTGGTGTTCATAAACGCCATTACAGCTGACACACGGACGGATGAATATGGGCCCATCATCACTTCTTACAAGGATCCAGAAAAAAATTTTATGATTAAAAATATGAAGGGCGATCGAAAAAAAAATTTGCAAAGAGCTAATCATAGAATTTTCATTAATTTTTTGTTTAATAGATAATATACTACAGATCATTAAAATACAACTTTTACTCTTCTAATCACTATTATTGAACTTGTAGATCTTTTTCGGAAACTCTTTCATTTAAGATTTGCGAGATGTTCAGCAACATTTTTGTAACAGTGTGTCCATCTCCTTTTGGAAACACCTCTTCATTTCTCTTTTTACAAAAATCCAATATATCTTCCCTGGTCTTAGCTCCAGATAATTTAGTGAATTGACCCACATGGTACAAAAACTATGTAATTATTTTTGTACCACTCCAGAGCGTTCTTAGATAGTAACATGACGCCAAATCGGACCAAAAATATGTAGACTCATTGTGCTCTCTTATAAAGGGAAAAGTAAAAATCTCACCAAACCATTTTCACTATCAACGATCGAAATCTCATGATAACATTGGAAACAATTTGACAGCAGATATTTAATCTTTGTCTGACCAATTATTTGTAGAGTCAATGTGGATATTTTTTTAAATTGTTTAATCATTTAAAACACGTAAATCTTTTGCGTCACTCATTTTGATCAAACAAATCAAAGTGGTTGTCATTGAAAATAATAACTGACATGGGTTTCAAAGATAACTAGATCAAAAAAAAAAAAATATTTATGAGGCAAAACATGTGTTAAGAGTCCTTTATACTTTTTTGCATAAAGGGCTGAAAATACACTAATTATGTTTTTGCTAAATAATTTTTAAAAATAAATTTGATTCTACTAATTTATTCATAGCAGTAAAAAATAATATTTTCTAAAAACAATAGTAAAAAGTAAAGGTGATATTAAATTTTACTGCTATAAAGTTTGTGAATTTTTTTCTGCATTTACTATAATCTTGTTATGATTCCAGATGATAAGTGATTTTTATTTTGTCTCCAAAATCATGCATGATTAAATGAATATATGTTTCAATAAGTCAGTCAGTCAGTCACCATGTAGTGATGTGTAAAAAAGTTTTTGAAGTTTAAGCTTATAAACAAACATGTTTTGTTGATAAATTTACCCAATAGTTCTCACTATATATTTATACGAACTTTTTCTGATCAGTTTTATTTGTATGCAAACACAAATTCTGTAAAAATAAATAGGGAAAAGTAAAAGAGTCCATAAACTTAGTATTAACTAATTTAACTGGACTTATAGTCTTCATCATTGATGACGATATGATCAAGTCCTTCCTTTACCACTTGAGTTATTGGGATTATTTTTTATCTTAAAATCATCTCTGATAAGTTACCTTTCAGAAAAGTGCAAAATACTTACATGTTGCTAACGAAAATTTTATTTTAGAGAAAAAAGAGTGTCGGAAATACTAGAGTATATATATAAAAAAACTGGACCAAGAACATGCAAAACTATGGTATATAAAATTCAAATGCAAATAACTCAAAAACTATAGTAGATACATAAGATATGTCAGTTAATCAGACCTTACAAAAAATTGGCTAGCGATTAAAAATTTTGTGTGTCAGAGGTACGTAACTTTGATCCCCGTAAGCTCCGCCTCCGAGGGGTTAGTTGTGCATCCTTCCAAACTTAACATTGTACACTCCCCTGCTACACCTATACCGAATCTCATAAAAATCCAACCAGCTGATCAGAAGTTACAAATTTATTTCCAAATAATTTTGATTTTTTGATTTCGTTTTTTTGGAATAAACCAAATTCGTTCATAAACCACCCAGTTATAGTTCCAAAACTTAAGAAAATTATAATACACACACAAACATGTATATTAAACATCTAATATGGAAAAATGAAAACATATTTTAAGGCGAAAATTTTAATTGTCGATCGATGGTGAAGGTTATATAATATTGTTTATTGCAGAATGGGGTCTATATTCTCGTTTTTATTGAAATTAACTCTGTAACTACTCAGTTTGGTGTAAAAATAAGGAACCTAATATATATACAGAAAGGAAACAAAATGTAAAATAATAAAAACATTACAAATCTCACAAACTACTGGGTACAGATACATCTTATGTTCATGCGTGTGAAGGTGTTTTTTTTATTTTTTTTTTTTTTTGTAAAGATTTGTGAATGATACTTGAATTAGCGTTTAT
>MINK01179914.1:0-12115 GCA_001735545.1 Phormia regina
GTGAGCCATTTTTCGTTTGGCGTTTTGGGGATATATTTCCTGGGGCCACAGTTCGCAAGGCCAAGTTTTCATCATATCACTACGGAAAAAGTACCAAAATTCTCCTGTTTCTTTCCAACACTCTTTGTATAAATCAAAATTACCAAACATAATAATACATCATAAATTTGGAATCACGAATTTTCATTTATTATACTCAGACCAGTTATAACAGATGGGGGGAATTTGAAAGCAAATTTTAGACGAAGGAAAAAAGAAGGGATTTTAGTTTCTGTCAAAAAAAGGGAATTATTAATATATAAAAATTTATCTAAAAAATTACTAACATTTTAAATAAATAAGCAAAATATGCAATATTATCATACACACTTTCATTTAAAAATATAAATTTTAATTTGCCGAATATATATTTGTACATAATTTTTGAATTACTAACAAAATCCACATTTATGTAAATTTCAATGCAGTTTTTTACAAAAAAAAAAAATAGTTTTTGTTAAGAAAGAGCGATTTTAGGTAGGAGGGAAAAAAGGGAATTTTTGAACTAAACAGAAGGTTTTTTCTTAAATTTTATTTGTCATCACTGACTAAGACATACATGCAACTTTTATTTGCACTAATACTTTGATAATCAATTCGTTAGCATATCAGTTATATGTAATATATTTTCTCATTTTAGTTCCAACAAAATCGCTGTATTTTTTTCACATTTATCTGATTATGTTAAAGAACATTTACCACACTTCAACATGTTACACTATTTGTCAAATCGACACATTTTTTTCGTTAACTTTTTTTTTACTTCATTTTGTACCTTCTTAACAAAACTAATCATACAAAACTTATCACAACTAGCTAGTTTCATTTAAACTGTAACTACACTAAGTTTAACAACTTCAGCAAAAAATAAAAAAAGACCATGAAGCAAATCATTGTAACACGTTAAGTTTAAAAAAAAGTAGAATCCCATATGTGGGAGTTCAATTGCTTAGGCTAAATAGCAAACATACAATTTTTAAATGACTATAGGGTATGGAGCAACGATTTATACGGTAAATATGTAAATGCTGGTAACTTATAAATACAACTGCCATATACGAGTAAGTGCACCAATGCACCAACAGCAGCAATATTTAGTTAGGTACTATTGAAAAAGTCTTAGGAAAACAATGTTAAATCTTTAGAACTACAAGTAGATGTCAGATGTCATCTTAAAAAATAAATTTGAATATGTTGAACATAAAAGAAAATGTTGTGTTGGTTAACAAGTTTATAGTTTTAAAAAGGGCAATTTGACCAATTCATTCATGATTAGAAATGTTCAACGTTGTCATTGTCATCATCATCATCATCAACATCATCGACATCATCTTAGTCATAGTCGTTGTATTGTCATTTTACTCCACTTGCTATAGACTTAGAGCAAGACACAATATGAATCGGATTAGAATAGTACCTATGGGGCAGAACGAATTTTATATGCCCTAATAATAGACGAAAATATATTTTCTGTTTTATAGCAGTTAAAATTGAGGGTTTAATAACTATATATATAAAATAAAAATATTTCTGGAGATTTTTAGTGGGTAACTTGAATCATGTTTTAAACAACATTTAACCAAAATATTGTATATCCTTTGATTCTTTCAATCATTCTTTACGTTTTTAAAATCGTACATACTTTCCCCCAACTTAAGAAGATTTTGGAAAATAAAACAACTTAAACTTTTTTTGCAGTTACTTACATTNNTTTGCAGTTACTTACATTTATTTTCTAGTTGTTGTCGATTATTCTATCTCGTTAACAGACAAAATAGTGTTAATGTTTAGTGCAACACCATTTGTGTTGTTATTGTTGTGACATTGTTACCAATAACACCATCTTTAGGTCCAAACACACAACAAGTAGATTTGTCTTTATATTGTTGTTGTTGTCGTTGTTTAGCTACGGGTGTTAATGTTATTGATATATATTTTTTTCTTTTTCAATAAACTTTTAAATCTGTTGTTAGCAGCTTAAAAAATATTAACATTGAATTTTGGTTGTTTTTTTGTTCATTTTTTACTGGAGGTGTTTGCATGTCTGCTATTGTGGAGTGGTAAGTTGTCATCATTTGACCAAAAAGGAAGTAATCTATATTCAAATTTAAAATTTGTAATGTACTTGTATAAGAGAGTACAGTTACAGTTATAGAAGAAAACAATTTTAAACAGAAATATGAAATATTATCTAAAGAATATTTTAGATATTGGAAAATACTTTGTATCTTTAGAATGACGTGTATAAGAAAAATATAAAATGAAGATTTAAAAAATTGTTTACTTATTATTCACTGAACTAAAAAAGCAAATAACAAATTCAATGAAAAAGTTTATTGTTTCAATGAATTTAATCCTATGTAGTGGTTCATTGAAGTAATGTATTGCAAAAGATTGATTTTAAAATTTAATGTACAAGTTCATTGATTAAATTTAATCGTGCTTTGAAACAATGAACAAGTTCTTTAAATAAATCATCATCAGGTTTACAGATTTAAAAAAATAAATGTTGATTTTGCCCTGCTGTCCAACACTGAGAAAATTTGTATACCCCACACTACATTTGTGCTGATGTTTGTTACGCACAGGAAAAATTATCGTACCCCCACCTTAAAGTATACCATTCGAGTCAGTATCACTTTATGAGCCGATTTACCCATGTCCGTCCGTCTGGTCGCCTAGTTGGCTGTCTGTTTATGTATACCTTGTGAGCAAGGTACAGGTCGCAATTATGAAGATATATTGATGAAAATTGGCACAAATATTTTTTTTGACACAATAATTATTTTTACTATTGAAATTGATTATAATCGGTCCATTATTTCACCTATCCACCATAGAAATATCCCTCCGAAATAAGGTTTAAACATTCAAAAACGCCTTAAAAATAGGAATTTATGAAATTATGAAATTCGGAGAAAAGGAGTTCTACGCAAATATTAATATTTTTGCCAAATTCTATGAAGATCAGTTCACAATTGATCACATAGCTCCCGTATAACCCCTTCCTCGGGAAATCACTTTAACGCGCATATCTCTCATACGAATGTTAGTATGAACTTAATATTCGACACAAATAAGTATAACAGGTAGAGCAAACTTTTATGAAGATCGGTTCATAATTAACCATAGCTCCCATATAAGACCCAATTTTGGGAATCATCCAAAAGTTCATAAATACAAGTGAATCTTAATATCGTCGTAATATTCTGTATTTGGATATTTTTATTTTACATTTACTACAAGTATAGATCCAAAATTGGAATTTTGGTACACTTAAGTATTAGTGTAGGGTATGAAAAAGGTATGGTCGGTCAAAGCCCGACTATACCTTTTTCTCTCCTTTATATTTATTTTTAACTTACCAATTTTTGTTCCTTCATTCATAGGCCATAAACAATATTGTACTTATTGCAAACATTTACCATTAAATATGTAAAATCAAATGAATTATGATTAGAAAAAATCCTTGACATGTGAAAATAAGCATTTGACAAAGTCTTTAAAAAGAAGAAGTAAACATTTTTTTCTTTTGAAACACACCATATAAAACAATTTAAGATATTAAAGATACTACTACACATACAAACAAAATACTTTTTGTGCTACCTGTGCAATAAATAATTCATTTATAAATTTAATTCAAAAGAAAATTTTCATTATATACGTTTAGGAAAATTTACCAAAGATGTAATGCAAACACTGTAAAATAAATAATAAAAAAGTTCATATTAAATACAAATCCCATCCTCTAAAGTTGTTGATGATATGCAATCATCTAATACAATATTTATTTTCTGCTGTTATAAGCGACAGTGCGATGGTTATGTTCAAAAAGATTTTAAGGATAAATAGTTTATGGCAGACGTTTTGAATGAAAAAGACTCTTTTTTTTTAAAGCATATTATTATTGTTTATGCTTTAAGAGATATTTAGGATATAAACAAATATACATAAATGATTGGTCAAATTTGTATAATAATATACATTTAACATATATCAAAAACAACATACAAAATGAGTATTACAGTATGGTGTATGGAAATGTATTTCCTATACGAAAACGTTATGAAATGGAATAAAATTAAACTCTCATCCACACCATATTTCCATTATAATTTGGGTGTTGGTTATTATAACGAGCAGTTATTTTCTATTTTCTTTTTTTGTTCTTTTATAAATATATAAAGGAAAATAATGATAAGTTGTGATCAATATACTAGAGATTTACTTGAAATTAAAGAATAGATACAAAAAGTTTTTAATCTTCATTAAAGGCTGGGGTTTGGGATATTTCCAAGCTATGAACTGTTGGTTTGTAATAAATGAAAAAAATATACAAATTTAACTTTAGTTGGTATTGTTTTTTTATATAATGGAGATGAATTAAGGTGTCAGAGTGCGAATAACGTCATAGATTTACTTTGGCAACAGGGAGATGAAATGTTTGATATTAGCTACACCAGAGAAAACAGATTTATTGCTGCCAATCGAATTTTTTTTTCTAAATAGAATTTTGAGTCCGTTGCGCAAGTATAAAATATCGGTTCGTATTACTATATGTATCCCGGTGGCATGACTTTGTTTTAAAACAATTGCAGTGCTAGGCAAACAAATATCTATATGCACTATTGGTGAATGAAATAAAGAAAATAATTTTATGTTAAAATTATCTCAATAACTGTTATTACAGGGAAAAATTTTTTGTTTCGACAACAGTTTGATATATAGGCTATACCAAATTCCTGGTTGTCTTATTTAAAAGGAAGCGCAAGGTAGGCCCTGACGGAAGAATCGAATCTATTAATTTTTTGTAATATCCTCCTTGTTGAACTGTCGATCTGATATAAGATTGGGCACTTAAGGAAAGTTCCCATGAGTATCGTAGAGTATTTAACACCATTTAAATCACTTGGCAGGATATCTCCAAAAACCTTTTGGCCCAAATTAATTTGAGAAAACTTATATATGACCTCGTTTGGATAATTCTTAGTAGAAGGATGATTTCACTTCTAAATTAGGCAATCAATTTTGGGAACACATGTTTTATATTAATAGAGAATACGGTTAATGGTCCGAATTATCGAATCAGGACAATCCAGAGGGGACTGGATCATCTGTATGGAATGCTGTGTTTAGATTAAGGAGGAGATAGAAACTACGATTAAAAGCATCTTTTTATGTGATATGTGCGCGGAAGCAAATTAAAAGAGAAAGCGTTAAGACTTAATCTTGGGCAATGTCACGGTTATACTTTTCAGAAATACGCTAATAGAATTGATTTTTATTTTAATTGTAAAAGAAAAATGAAAGCTTAGGATTTTTAATGTCCAGTAGTTTACATAGTGGTTTTAATGGAAATCGAGTACTAATTCCTCAAATAGAACCTTAAATGTGATTAGATTCAATTATAGTAATGTGTAAGTGGTTTTTCCCTTTGATCCAGGGAATCACGAATGTGCTACAATAGGCCTGTCCGAGTGGATGCTCCTAAATTTTTTTAGTTCAAATGAGCACCTAACCTATTTATAAAGGAACCTTTCTCCACAACAAAAGAAACCACTAAAGAAAATACAATTTGGTGTACGAAAAAAACAAGAGAATTTTACCGAAAACAAGACCAACTCTTTAAAGTTCTTCCATGATCTCCAAACCAACTATCAATGTAATAAGAATCGGAATTATATTAAAAGGAAATAATTAACGACCTTTTCGCAAAGTTAATTATTCTGAACTATTAGATTTGTTTTATATAATAGTTTTTTTTCTATAGTTCCCAGGTGAAGAAAAGAGTCACATTTACATAAGCTTCTTCATTCTCTTTATCTATTTGTGAAGATTAGTCGGCCCATCTCCTTCTTTTATTGCATTCGTGCTCATCATTGCGCCGATCCTTGACCGCGCTCGTAATTGCAGGTTATAATTCATTTATGTTTCCATCTATGGGCTGTTTCTGTGCGGATATAAATATAGCGAGATGATTATTCATTCATTTTACATGGACCGCTATCTCAGTTTCTCTTTCCCTGTCTGTATAGAGAAATAATCATCACATCAACGAAGACTAAAGATTTTCATCCTGTCTATTAAGGAATTATGTATATTGAGGGCAAGAAGTAACCTGCAATATTTCCGAAGAGTGCGGTTAATTAAATACTCTACAATGAAATATAAATCATTAGATGGGATGTATATCCAATATTCGCAAACATTATAATAAAATAGACCAAAACTTCTTGACGTTTGTAAATGCTCATTTTGTATAGGTAATTTCCATCTATATCCTCTGGATATGCAAAGTATTGAAACGTTGGTGGGGGCCTTGGAAGCTGGAATCGCTCCAATAGATTGATATTAGTTGGTTCTTGATGGCGATTTGCAATATCTTCATGGGAGCACTACCAAAGATGTAGATATAACTATGCTATATGAAGAATAATTGCAAATGGATTAATCATCTCAGTCCCAGCTTCGAACTTAACTATTTTGGTATTTTGTGGAGTTGGTGGTATTTATTGCGCTTAATTTTATTTTCCGCTTCAGATGCTATAGGAATGGACATCCCCAAAATATAGCGCCATGTCGTTGTATTGTGGGAGTCCTCTTTACGGATATTAATACTTTTAATAAGACAAAAAACTTTATAACTTTTGGTACAAAACAAAATTGTTTCTGAATTTAATTATCCTGATATGGGGTGTTATATATATTTTATAACTTTTGAAGAGTTTTTGGAAATTAAATAATCGCAAATAATTAATTTTTAAAATGTCAGATAAATATTTAATCATTAATAGAAAAATATCGATTGAGAGAAGGTAACAACAACTGTTTGAATTTAGTAGATTTCTTTTCTTAACTAAAACCTCTTTGGTCTTTTATAAATAACTAATACATTATTCGTTATATATAAATAATATTGATAATGGAGCTAACCAAATTGGACAATATAACAAAAATTAGGTTATATGAATCAACTATTTTAAATTTTATAATAACATATTGATCAACCTTATTGATATTTAAGTTTTTTTATGTAGGGAGAACATGACATCATTTTCTATCATAAATAGATAAATAAAACTGCTAATAAATTATTAACAGTTGTTATAGGAGTATAATGATATTTGTTTCAAAAAATCCAATAAATAAAGAAATGGAGTGTATTTTTTATATAAATTTATATATGATATAACGGGATTGTTTTTCCTTAATAAAACTTTTTTTTTCCTGTAACCTATAGCTTATCAGTTTACAGTTACTCCCACAATTACCTCTCGAAATTCCACCTCTGGTCCTTTTTTGTTAATATTATGGTCTTAAAGTTGACTCTAATATCAGGTAATGGGTTTAATTTGCGGATAATCATGGTTAATTGATGAAGAAAACTGTGGTTTCCAGTTGATTTAAATAATGTGAGTGGTTCTTTGGTTGTATATTTGTTTAGAATTTCCTAAAATTATTGCTACGTCTATTATATTGCTATTAGGATAATAGGAAACCAGAATTAAGGTACATTTTATCCCTTGAATGGAGCACCAGCTACTTAGTGTCGTCACTGTATCATATTCCATAAAATAACAACTAAAAATATCGTTGGGGTGGGTTGATTTTTTTTTATAAAACATCGGGATGGAGTGAGTTTTGCCGACTTTGTAATATTGGTGTTGAATAAGAACTTTTTGACATGGGTCAGAATGGTGGTGACAGAAGCGAACAGATATCATGCTTTATTTTGTTAAATCTAATATTTAATTATTTTATTTGTGTCTAGAACTACAGCTGTAAATTTTGATATTAAAAAAAAAAAAACACACGAAGGACGGATATCATTTTTTCTTTCCGTTGGTTCTATAATTTCTTGCAAATATTGTAGAAAGATTAAAATTATTTATATTCTGAAACTACAATAAAAGCGTCGAGAAGAATATTAGTGTTAAAAAATATAATTAAAATCATTAATTTAGGAAAAGAACAAATAAATTTGGAAATATAAAAAATCTTCGAATCACGAGAGAATAATGGAATGAAAATTCGGCTAAAATTAGGAGTGATTCTATGTTTAAAAACTAGATTCAGCAATGTTTGGATTATTTTCTTGTATTCATCTCCTATTTTCAATTCAAATACATTCTACAGGCATTGACTAATGAAAGTATTTTCCGAAAACCTTAAATTTCAAACGGATGGACACCATGATTGGCCTTTTTGATGCTGGAAATATAGGTGTTTTTAAAAAAAATTGAAAATTACTTTAACAAAGTAGAAAACATATTTAACTTATTATAACTTCCTAACTATAACACGATAGAATTTTAGTAGTACTTTTTACAAAGTAAAGTAAATTACTGGGATTTAATATCGAACGGAGCGCCGAAAAAAATTGAGTACGTCAATTCTGCCTGATGCACTAAGTAAAAGATGAAATATGTTTCAATCTTTGAAGTACGCGAAGTATGTAAATACAGTTGTTGTCAGTTGTTCTTCATAGGGCTTCATTTCTAAAATACTCTGTCGAGAAATAGAGTCGAATAAATTTATCATGGGATTGCAAAAATATCATGATATTCCTGAAACATTGAGAACATAATTTTGAATTATTGCGAATTTTTTGGAAGGAACAAAAATTTTATGGTCCTACCTTGATTAGGATTCATTATCATTTATTGCGTGTGCGTGGCTATCAGTGGACCTTAGTTTGATAACAAAAAAAATTACCATTTAAATTTGTGTAAATAATAACAATTTCAATTTACAAAATTTAATAATAGTTGGGGAAAAACAATATATGACTTAAAATTCACATAAAAATGATTGGCTCAGAGGATTTGGTATATAATATTTGGAAATTAAAAAGTTGAATTAAAAAAATAATAGTTTCTATAGAATTAAATCTTTTATTCCTGTGAGATCAATGTTTAAGGGCAAATAAACGTTGAAGTTGCTTCAAAAGAGACATTTCACAATTCAAAAGTGGAACAAGTGCATATTTAAACGTTTTCAGAGAAAGGTTCTTAAATAATTTTTATTCGAAGTCAAGGAAGATAGAAAAAATAAATGAAATTTGTAGCGAGGAGCAAGATTTGTAATAAATTTCTAACAATATAAAAAATTTATATAAATTTAAAAGCATTTTCATTATTAATTAAATTAATAGGGACATAAAAGTAGAGTACTTTTATATAAACAGGAATTGCATTAAAAATTGTTTTAAAAAGGGAAGTAACTACTTTTTGGAAGATATGCAAAATGAATTCGAAAGGGAAGTAATAAAGAATAACGTCTTACCAAAATGACAAAGTTCGAGTACACAAAAAAGAACTTCCGCAGCTCTTTGTTCACTCACTAATACTGGCAACTATAGGAAGGTAGAATTGGGTGGGCATACACTTCGCATGAACTACACACAAATGTTAATTCAACTAAGCTTTTTTCAGTTTCATTTTTTTTTGCTACGCGGTAAGTTGACCAGATAACTAAATGTTTGAATTTTCAAAGGGCATAATATATGAATTTCAATACAAAAAATATATTAAAATCATATTATTAATTGTCAGTGAACCATATTAAGGATTTTCATGTGCACTATATCATTTAAATGATTTATTAACATACATTCATTAGCGTTTGCTATCACGAACACGATATTTATTGAAATCAATGAAAAAACTACTTATATCATTGAATTAGTTGTGGTGATCCATTGTTTTTTACATCTAAAGTTTAAAGGCTCCAAAGTTTTGTTTGAATAAATAGATTTTATTATTTCGATTTTTTTTTATGATGAAGAATATAATTATTTTTATGTGATAAAATTGTTGCATTCAGGTGTTTTCGGGACCACAAAAAGAAACATATATTATAATGTTATATATGGACACACAATTATCGTGAAAAATATAATATGTAGTTAAGTAGGAACTATAATTAGAGACGATCCCGAATGTGTTCCCTCAATTTGTTTAAAATTTTTTCTTATTAGTAGCGCTTCATTTCTCTCAAATATTTGACGTCGCAGTTTTGAATGTCGCAACAAATACACAGAGATTGTGAATAACCAAATTTGTCACCTATGGTAAAGGTCTTGTATATGGGTCAAGGGAATTATTAAGACAAACAATTTCAAAATTCTAATTAATCAATAAATATACTGTCAAATCATTAAGACTTCATATTGAACCAAATAAAAAAATTTTTAACTAATCAAAATATTACTGTTTTTCTTCAGTGTAATGGGAAAATTTAGTCTAAGTGTATATAATATTGAAAATTATAATTTCTTTTTTGATTTTATTTCAAATATTGTGTTTTACATTCGTGGTATTGTTTTAAATAGTATCTTTTTTTTTTAACATTAATTTGTTTCTCAAGAGGGAGTTTGGAAAAGGAAAATTATATCTTGTTTACGGTGGAAATCTGATAATTTTTAGCAGAACAACGCCACAAAATAACGGTCATTGTTGTTATGGCAAAAATCTAAATAATATTCCAAAAACTTTTGGATTTGTTTTACAGTGAAACCTTTATAGGCAAATTTAAATTTTTTTCGTTTTTTTGGGTTTTTTTTTTTTTTGTTCTCAAGAAAGAAAACACAAAAACAAATTTATTTTTAATCTATAACGTAATTGAGATATTTGCCTGCTCCAGCTAGAAACGTGTAATGAGTTGTATAATAATAAATTGAAATAAAAATCGAAACATTATAAATTATTTTTTGAATACTCATATACAGCCACAGGTGTCCCACCTGAAATGTTTTCTAATTGTGCAGAAAATTTACGAATATTTAAGATTTTCTAATAATTAAGAAAATGAATCAGTTTTCAATTTTTTTTTAATTTATTATTTTTTTTTTTTAAATATTTAATGAGGGCTGCTTGGTACATGATGAGTGATTTGCCCCTCTTTTTTCATTTTTTATTTTTAAAAACACACTTTTATTGATCAGGTGAAATAATAAAACAAAAAATAAATAAAATATTGAACACACATACACTTAAAAGTGACTACTAAAAGTACATACGTGTGAGTTTTAAATTATTTTTGTTTAACTTTATTTTCTTTTTCATACAATTTTCAAAAAATACTCCTCTTCACTGCTTGTTGTTTTTTTTTTTTTTACAATTTTGACTTTAAATATTGAAATCTTTTGATGTGTATGTGTGTTGTATCTTTTTATTTATGTATAGATTTGTGTGCGTTAACATATGTTATTAAAATTTATGTTCATTTTTTTTTTAACATAGAGATGTTCTGTCTTGTTTTTCTTTCTCACCCAAAAAATCTTTATTTTTTGGTTTTATTTTCATAAAAATTTCCTTTAGATTTATTAGTTAAACTAGCTGGTGTATGTCTGTACATGTGCTGTATGTACTGTTTCATTTATGTGAATGTATATTTTACAATTTGGAAATTTCAATCTGGATTTTGACGTCAAATTAATCTAGCTGTCAGATAATGAATTTATAAATTGAATACTGTATTAACTTTTTGGTATTTATTACGAATATTTTTGTTTCTAATTTAGCTAAATATTTTTCTGGAACATTTTGCCTCTCTTGTATTTCCGAAAAAAATGGATATTAATGCGCAAAACATAACTCTACATCACATGTACGCATATTCTATAAATTGAAAATAATGAATAGACATATAGACCGAATGTTTTGATCAAGGTTAATATTGTCTTGTATTCTAAGTTAAAAATAAAATGGGATTTTTCTCTTGGAGGGAGCAGTTCAAATTGGCATTTCCGAAAAAATCGTTCCCTATTGTTATAATGCGAATAAGAAATTTTTTAAAAAGTCCTCGTTAACTGTAAAGGAAAGCCTTATGTTTTATCTTCACTCATAGCTCCCAGGTCCAAGTGCTTGCCACATAATAACGTTGCGAGTGGCCTAAGGAAAATGTACCTCCTTAGGGCCATTAAACCGTTTTCTCTTCCAAGTTTGGGTGCCCTTCTACCGCAGGTTCCTGTTTGAGGGACATCATTTAACGAAATGATGCATAATTTTAAGGAGCTATTAGGCTCTGTTTTGAGTAACCGAAACAGGGTAAAATTCCCTACTGAAAAACT
>MINK01179916.1:2760-12871 GCA_001735545.1 Phormia regina
ATGAAAGCTAAGAATCTCTACAATATAATTTTATTTTTTATAGAAATAATGTGATAAAGGAACTTAATGAAATATCATTTTGAAAATTTTGTGGAAAGAAGTTTTATTATCCTAGTATTATAGATTCATACATACTTCTAATGATAGTTGTTTTTTGTGGTCTCAGACACGGTAT
Source organism: Phormia regina (assembly GCA_001735545.1). Classification (NCBI taxonomy): domain Eukaryota; kingdom Metazoa; phylum Arthropoda; class Insecta; order Diptera; family Calliphoridae; genus Phormia; species Phormia regina. Next base: position 2,936 of record MINK01179916.1, read on the forward strand.
CTCGTGATTGTTTCGTCCGTTTTTAAGAGCTCTTAATAGATGACTACTTTGTGATACTACTGTATACAGCTTTGATGACAAATAACCTTGATTTAATTTTAATTATCCTTAACAAATCGATATAAAAGCGATTTGTTTTTGTAGTTTGGTTTATTACATATATATAAAAATCATCATTTGAGTTCTTTAGGCTTCAGTTTCAGTTTTTGCTCTTTTAATGTATTAATGTATTTTTATTACTTAGAAATATGTCTCTAAATTAAAAATTGTAGAAAATTCAAAAAGTACTCTCAGAAAAAAGTACCACAAAATTCCCTATTATTTATTCACATCGATTTAAGACCACATATACTAAATTTCATGTTTCTAGGTTTATATAATTATAATTATAAAAAATTCAAAAGGTACCATTAAAATAACAAAAAAGTACAAACAAGTTCTCTCTTATAGATTATCATTCACTTAGCACCCCATGTTCTTAATTTCATAAAATATTATAGAAAATTTAAAAAGTACCATTAAAATAATAAAAAAGTACCATCTTATGAATTTTCATTAACCAAGGACCCAAAATTTCACGTTTCTAAGTTCATAATTCTAGAAAATTTAAAAAGTACCATTAAAATAATACAAAAATAACAACACCCTTCATATGGAGTCTTATTAACTAAAGACCACATATTCCTAATTTCATGTTTCTAGGTTCATAACTTTAGAAAATTCAAAAAAGTACCATTAAAAGGACGAAAAATATCACAAAGTTGCTCTTTGTGAATTCTTTCCAACATCGGACAATGCGAAATTTAATTTCATGTTTCTAGGTTAAACATTACAGAAAATGCTAAAAGTACCAATAGAAGAAGAAAAAAATTCCACAAAGTCCATCCTCTTGTTTTCTTACCTACGGGACCATGTAATCTTTAAGTATCTACATAGCGCTACATTTTTTTAATTTCATGTTTGAATAAAATGTAACTTTCCGTCTTAATCCCTTTTTTGGTACTTTTTTCACTCAACGAAGTATCAAAAATTGCACTCCAATAAATTTCCAAATTGTAGTAGTATCCCATATTAAAAATATGAATATGAATATTTCAATAACTATAAAAAAAATATTTTATGAAAAAAGTACCAAAAATATGTACGATTTTTACTCCTTAAACGTTATTGGTTTCAAAGATACATATGGTGTCAAAAAAGTACCAAAATACAGTTTTTACCCGTTTTCTCCCTAAAACGGACGATTTTTAAAAAAGTACCAGACACCTGTCGAATTATTTTTTAAATGAATAACGTTAACTATTCAACTTTTTTTGTATCGTTATTAGATAGCGAGTTATAAGGTTACCGATTTTACTTTTTTTTCAATTTCAATTTATTTATTATTTAAATTTTGCAGGATAAGCCATATGGCTTAAACATTCAAATTTCCAAAAATCCCACCTTATTGGATCTATATGGAGGGAGATCTACCTATATTCCAAATTTCGTCTCTCTAGCTTCAGCCGTTTGGGCTGTGGGATGATAAATCAGCCAGTCAATCAGTCAGTAACGGTTTGTTGAGTGTTTAGTGAAATATCAAAGGAGTAGTTACACTCAGTTATCCAATGTCAAGGTACACACAACTTTGATGACTGCATTTTTTTTTAATAAAAAGTGATAATTTTTATATCATCTAAGACCAAAAAATTAAACTCCTTCTAAATTTTAATACAGNNTATGGAAGCTATGATCAATTATGGACTGATCTTCATAAAATTTTGCATTTATACATCAAACAGCCGTTTAGGAGCTCCAAAAAATTCCAATTTCGAAAGGCCATAAAGTCGAAATTTGAACTAATATTGAAGTATTCTTTCGTGCTTTCTGAGGAACGCTTTCTTTTAGCGTTGCAATTATTGACACAATTTTTTCTCATTATGAACTTTTAAAACCAAGTGAAATGATCATGGAGGATCACTACTCTATGCAATTGATCTGTTTAAAAATAACATTGACCAAATGCAACCATGCTGAAGACTATAATTTTTATCATGAGCATGTTGTTGAGAAATAGTGGATGGGAAGTTTTGCTTCACACAGAATTTTTACTAATTGCATTAAGCATTTTGGTTATTTTTTTCATTTTAAATTGAATTAACGTTTGTAAAAATAATGTTTTATATTCAGTCTATTAATCCCATTTAATCAAACACTTTAACTTTCATTTAATAACAAATTTTTCACCTGCTCTCATTCAACATTCTTATACAGTTCATTAACCCTTTACCTCCAAAAACTAAAATTAAAACCATATCTTTTCTTAAATCAAATAAAAGTGTCTGAAAGTAAATAAACGTTTTATTAGCTACACTCTGTTCTATTATCATCATAGTCCACATCATCATCAACATTCTATTGCTTAAACCAATAAAAATGTAATATAATTCCTATTGTATCATCATTTGTTTCAATTCTTTATTTGGCATTCGTTCATTTATTCGTTCATTCATTTATTCATCCGTCCAAACCCATCCATCATAAAAGGATAGAAATGTTAGGGGGAAAAAAATACCAACAAAATATGAGTTAAATCTTTTACTTTAGTTTAGTATATACATATATTAGTGGAGATTTATGTGTATATGTATGTGTGTAAATCATTTATATAGATCTAAATCCTTATTGCAGATGAGACATGATTTGCATACATTTGTGTTTTTAAGCAGCTGCAGTGGATATTTTTGTCATTTCAAGCTAAAAAACAAAAAGTACTAAAAAAGTATCACAGTCAATTTACTTTATATGAATGAGAGTGGAAAGGATCAAACTTTCATTTTGAAATGTTTAAACTAAATTCTGAAATTTTTTTCATTTCCAAAACAGTTTTGCTTTAGTTCAAAATATTTTGAAATTTATATTTTGTATTAAAGTAGCTCCATATGGGCACCTTTTTTTAAAACCAAGAAATACTTTTTACCTTCCTACACACTCTCATGTTGTCAGTGTGTCATTTATGTTTCGAAAACTGTAAACTAAAATAAATGTTTGTCCTTTGATTCTGTATGTTCGTTATAGTAACTTGTTTAGAATTTATTGGGTTCTTTTTTCTCTCATATTCTTTTCTTCCATTATTTCAATTCATTTGCTGTTCAGGTTGATATATTGAGATTTTTAAGTGCCTCATAGTCATAGTCAGTAGTTGTCAATGTTATTGAATAAATATTTTTGTTCCTTCCGTTTATTGTTCTAAGATTGAGAGATTAGGTTTTTATTGTGTTGGTTTTCTTCTTTACGAAAAAATGAGATGAGTGATTTTAATTGGGCTGTTTGCAGTAATTGAAAATGTTTGTTAAAGGATTAAAAGAGTTAGAACTGAAATTGAATTGTTGGGAAAATAAAATCGAATAAAATATTAAGAATTAAGGTTACTAAAACAAAGAGACAATTAAAACCAAACAAATATTATTACATGAGAATAATTAAACTATGGACTTATGGTTAAGGAAAAGGTATTACAAAATTATATAAAAAAACAGTAAATTGTCTTGATCATTAGAAAAGCCACTAATATGGAATTGTATTTTTTGTTCTGTTTCTTCTATATGTTATTTATTAGTTTTAGAACAAATAAAAGATTTCTATACCGATTTTTAAGTGCATATTTTAGCATATTTTATTATATATATTAGTATTTAGAGCTTTCAATAAAAAATGTGATGAAAATAGTAGTAAATATAAAACACAGTAAATATAGCGGTTTTTGTAGATATATAATTTAATAATTTTTTTTGAAAGCATTAAAAAGAAACTAATACTTTAATTGTTGTTTCCATCTCAGGTGTAAAGTGTATATAAATGTATGTTTGTCATTCCGTTCAGTTATCAAAAACCTAAGTCGATTGTCAAAAAAACATGAGTCTAAGAATGTGTTAGTAACAAATTTCATTAAAAACAAAAACAATTGTAGTACGTGTGCCTTTTTGAGTAATTTTTTTCAATTGATTTTTTTAAGCTTCATATCTATGTCAATAATCTATGTCTCCAACGAAGTCGGAGATATAAAACGTCTATATACATCAAATGATCTAAAAACCTTTCGAGAATTTTGTTATGAAATTCAGTGCTAACGATTTTTTAATGTAGATTTATAAATGTGAAAGTATTAAAGCATATTTTACGGCGAACATTTTATTTGTAAGTTGGAGAAGATTATATAGGATCCGGAACTGCCGAATACTGCCTCAATCTAGTTATTTGTTGGAATGTGTCCTATTTTCTTTAAAATTTATTTTATCTTATTTTATTATATTTTGCGTTTTTATTTTTTATTTTCTTTTACAATTTTTTACTTCATTTTAGTTTATTTTATACAATTTTAATTTATTGTAATTTTTATTTAAATTTATATTATTTATTTATTTTATTATTACTTCATTTTATTATTTTTTACATCTAAGTTTATTATTATGTTTTTATTAGTTTATTTTCTTTTTTTAACATTATTTTATTTAATTAGTTTTATTATTATTTTTAATTCAATTAATTAACTAAGTTTTTTCCTTTATTTTGTTTTATTTCATTCTCTTTTATTTCATTTTATTTATTTAGTTTCATTGTATTGTTATAATATATATGTTATAATAAATTATTATTTTCATTACTTTATTACCCAGCAAAAACTTGGTAATGGCATGTAGTTACAGATGTAGTTACTTTCAATGACAAAGGTTCGAAAACTGAATAAATTGTTGTCTTTGATAAAGTGATTGTTGTTAAAAAAAATTTATTAAAAAATTATTTGACAAAATATTCAAAATAAAGTTTCTTGACATTTAAAAATACACAAATTAATTATGAAAATATTTTTACAATTTTTAATAATTTGTTGATTATCCTTCTTAAATGATGGTAAGTATTATTGCAAAATATCGTAAAATTGTTATTGCTCTTTATATAATAGGCAAAAATTTATTATATCCTGAGGAGTAAAGTCAAGAAGTGAACAGCTCAATTGCCAAAAATTTCCTGGATTACATATTTTCTAAAGTTGTAAGTATATTTCAATAGTTACATTCGGAACACTAAAACGGATTAAAATCTTGAGCATTTTCAGTATGTGACTTTTGCTAGGAGCAGATCTTGAGATGAATCTACTGCAAGCAAGAGTGGAACCATAATTGTGTTTACATGTCATGCAGTCAATTTCGGAAAACAGAGTGAAACTATCGTCAGCATTTTAATTCACTTGTGGCCAAATTGGGAATATGCGGACGATAACTGTTGAATAGTTATGGTATGTATATGTTAATTGAAACATAAATCATCTATCTATTTATTTCAAACATTATTTAATGTATGATATAATTTTTTGTAATATTTTTAATAAAATTAAAAAAAAACCCAACTAATTCCTTTTGTTTCAACTATTTTAAAATCAATGAGTTCAATGGTTCTGGTGACCATAAACTAAGAGTAACATACTATGATTGTAATATATGATTCCAGGTTACAATAAGTACTTTTGTACGTAATTATTATTATGATTCCATTATATAATTTTTTAGTGAAGTTTATAACCTTTTCTTAAATATTGCCTTCAATTTTATAATGTTTTTATCATTTAACAATCTCATGTTATCATAAATATAAACAAATTATATCATATATATAATTCCATTTTATCATATGAATAATTCCATTTTATCATATATATAATTCAATTTTATCATATAAATAATCCCAATTTATCATANNGAGGTAAGTAGTTGCCTCTAATGTCATCACCGTGTTAAAATAATGGGTTATTCAGCTAAAGTGTAAGTAGTGTAAAACCATTATATTAGTTTCTTAACTCATTACTTTGCAAACCAAAGTTTTTGCTGGGAACAGAAAAATATATGAATATAGTCTCAAAATATTTTGCTCCCACACTTTCAAAATTTGACATCTTAATTGTTTATTTGTAAAAAAAAAAACAATGAAGAAAAGTAATAACAAGAATCTTTTCATAAATGTAACAAACTAAATTAGCAAATCATTGTCAAATCAAAGAAAGAAAAAAAACCTTAACATGTCAAAATTATTTTTTAACATCTTCATTATGAAGTTCATGGACATAACAAAAATCAAATGCAATTTCAGACAAAAGCCAACATTTCTGACAACTTTTGACACATAAAATTAGCAAAATGTCAGTTTAAACTTTGATATGATACTTTTTACATAAATTTATTTAAAAAACAAAATAAAACATTTACATTATTTTTTTATATTTATTTTTTTATTTTTCTGTTTATTGTTGTAGCAATAAATAAACAAAGCAAAACCCACAATAAGAATCCATTATTAAAGTCCTTGAATTAAAAACATAAAACATGAATTTGTTAAAAAGCAAACACAAGCAACAGACACTCACAAAAAATATATGTATATATTGTATTGCCAAAAACTTGTCAGACTTGACATTGGCGACAAGCCGACGGCAGAACGACAGAACTGTAAAACAAAAGCTGACAATATGAAAACTTAAAGAAAAGAAATAACACGCAGGCGCAGCAACTTTAAAAAAAAAAACACAGTTACATTATGAGTTTGTTGCACGAGTGAGTTTGGCAGCGAGAGAGTATGAGTAACGTAAAATTAAAAGCGAAAACAGCTGCAAAAATAGGCGCTGATTGTATATTATTTTATATAAAACACAAAAGTGGTATAACACCACCACCACCAATATCATTATTAGTTATAATAAAAAAAATATCATAATTAAGGTTTACCATGATCATCACCATCATCATCATTATCATCTTTATGTATTGTCATTTTCAGTTGTTGAAACTCTATGGCCAAAGAACAATCACGATTCCACCAAAAGCAGAAAAATAAAACTTTTATTAATGTATGAAGTCTGCTGGCAAATAAAAAAACAAAAGGAACTTTTCACCAAGACAATAATCATGAACAGAACAATATTTTCAACTTAATGTTTAATGCAATCCTATGTTAGTACTCGTATCAATGTGGGTTCATACAATTTGACAGCAGAAAAACAAACGGACAACCGGACAGACAAAATACTTTAAAAAATATTTACGAGTTTATTATGCAAACATTTACACTAATGAATATATGAATAGCAGACAAAAATTATAAAAACTAAAATTCTTAAACTATAAATGTATTATAACCAAATTTAACTTTATTTTATAGCTTAAGAACAGGTTTATATTTATTGTGTAAATTTACACTAATTTTTTTTACTTTTATAAAAATAAAGCAGCTTTAAAAATATTTGATGTAAAATATTATGTAAAACTTTGCTATACATTTGTGTAAATTTAGTGTAAAACTTGTCATAATTTTTAGTGTAAATTTACCCTCAATTTATTTAAAATATAGCAGGATTTTAAATATAAAATGTAATTCAATGTAAATTCAGTGTAAATCAATTTTTTAATCAAAATTTTATATAAAAATTGACACATGTTTTTAGAGTAAAATATTATGTAAAACTTTGCTATACATTTGTGTAAATTTAGTGTAAAACTTGTCATAATTTTTAGTGTAAATTCACCTTCAATTTTAAATATAAAATGTAACTTAGTGCAAATTCGGAGTAAAAGAATTTTTTAATAAATTTAATAATCAAAATTGTATATAAAAATTTACGCATGTCTTTAGTGTAAAATATAATGTAAAACATTGCTATACATTTGTGTAAATATAGTGTAAAACTTGCTATTTGTTAAAGTAATTTTTTTATGTTAATAACATGTTCATTTTTAATTAAATTTTAAACACGTCATTTGATTTTAAACGTGTCATAATTCTTAGTGTAAATTTACATTCAAATTCTTTAAAATATAACAGCATTTTAAATATACATTTTATATTTAAAATTCCGAGTATAACAAAACGGAGTAAAACAATTTTTTAATAAACATTTTATATAAAAATTTACTCATGTTTTTAGTGTAATATATAAGTAAACCATTGTTATACATTAGTGTAAATTTAGTGTAAAACTATGATATTTGTTAAAGTAAATTTTTTATACTGATAACATGTTTATTTTAATTTAATTTTAAACCATTTGATTTTAAAGATGTCACAATTTTTTGTGTAAATTTACCTTAATTTTTTTTTAAATGCAGCAGCATTTTAAATATAAAATGTATCTCAGTTTCTGGTGTAAATTTTGAATAAAATATGACACTACTTTAAAAGAATGCCATATAAATAAAAATAAAGTAAATTTAAGGTAAAAATGGGTTTATTTGAAGGCAAAAAGCTTATATCTTTGTAAAGTAAATTTACTATAAAATCAATTCTCATATTTTAAGTAGAAAATACATTAACCAAAACTTTACAGTACAAAATGTGCTTATCTGTTCTTTCTTCTTTGTAAAACTAAGCTGTATTATTATATAATAAATCGTGAATCAATTATTAAATTATATAAATTGTAATACTAAATCGTATCACTGCCTTTAGTGTAAAATGTGATCCATATATAATGTAATTTTACTATTAAATCTTTATGTTCATGCGAATTTAGTACAAAACGTTGATTTATTTTAATCTAATTAGAGAAATATATATATTTTTTTAATAAATTCTAATAAAAAGTGATTAAAACCTAAATATTATTATTAACCAAAACGTAAAATAAAAATATTTTTTTTTCTTTAATTTTACTTAATTTTTAATGTAAATTAAGTGTAAAATGTTACATGCTTGCAGAAAATATAAAATAAAATATTTTATATTTATATAATTCGAGTTCTGCTGTAATTTTTTAGTATAAACCGTGTCCCTATTTTTATGAAAACATTATGAAAATTAAGGATACAAATTAATTATTTTCAATGTAAATTTAATTTAAAACTTGATTTTACTTTTAGTATCAATTTAGTAAAAACATTTCTTCTACCTGTAATGTAAATTTGGAAAAAGTATTGTATTATACATAATGTAAATTTAACGTAGACTTGAACCTATTTATAAGGTAAATTGAGTGTAAAATTTACGTTTTTTTTACAACTATATTCCGTGTAATATTAGTAAAAGAGTTTAGAATAAATACTTTTTTATCCTGTAGATTAAGTTTAAATACTACCTATTTACAATACAAATTTAATTTAAAACATAGTTTTTTTTTTCAGTGTAAATTTATTGCAAAAATTACTTTTAATTGTAATATCATTGTAGAGTAAATTAGATTGCAATCTGTAATAGTAACTTAGAAGTTTGATGGAATTTATTATGTATATTAAGTACAAAATTTTTTATGAAAATTTCCTTTCATAGAAAAGAGTAAAAATCGACTTTAATTACAATATTGCTTATATTAATTAATTTTTAAATGATTTTGCTCCAATCATCAAAATGATAAAATTAATAACTACAATGATTGATTTTATTATTTTTCAAAAAAATAATTTTAAACCAATTAAAAAGTTAATTATATTAATAAACAATATAATTTAATTCAAATGCAAAGTTAATTAATAATTTTATTAACAAAAAATGTAAAATATTTGTTTCTGTTTTATTTGAAATAAAAAATTATTTCGTAATTTAAGTGTAAAATTAATAACGCTAACTCGCTGTGTAATATAGCTCAAGTTTTACTTAAATCAAGTGTAATATTTGTATTGTAATTAAGTAAATATCATTTATTTGTTTGTAATGTAAATGAAGTGTAAAATTTACATATTGGAAATGTAAATTTAGTATGAAACATCATTATTTTTAATGCAAATTTTCTTTCAAAGTATTAGAAATTTTGAGGACAACAGAAAATCGAAGTAAAAGGCATCATGTTTTACATTTATTTCAATATTTGTTTTATTCTGACAATTATTCATAACTTGTTTTTGTAATATTTACGAAAAATAATAATTAATTACAATCCACGCAAATAGTTAACGAAAATGGTTAAAGTCAAAATTTCTG
>MINK01179918.1:0-11220 GCA_001735545.1 Phormia regina
TTAAATAATTTCAGTTACATTAAAAACTTCAACTCTCTCGTTACCTACATTGTCTTTGTTGAGTTTTTGCTATTTGGAGCCATCATTTGTTCCCTATTGTTTTGCATGAATATTGTAAGTTTGATTAAATTTAATTATGATAAATCTTATCAATGAATTTCGTTTTATTATTGTCACCTTCAGATAGAAACATTTACTCAAATTATATCAATAATAATGTATATATTGACCATGATGTATGTCCTTTTCACATACTATTGGCATGCAAATGAAATGTTAATTGAGGTAAGATTATATACATTCTTATGTTGGTAAAAGAGTCAAATTTAATTAATTTCAATCAACTTGAAAAATATTTATAATTATAGAGCATCAAAGTGTCGGAGGCAGCTTATTCTGTGCCCTGGTATTATTGTAGCAAACGTTTTCGTAAAACATTATTATTGTTCATAATAAGAACACAAAAGCCTTTACAGGTAATTTAACTTATTATAAGTAGACACAACAACATTTACATATACATACATACATAGTTATTTATATATTTACTGTTTATTGTTCATTTCAAAGATAATGGTTGGAAATATTTATCCCATGACTTTGGCTACATTTCAATCTTTGTTAAATACATCTTATACATATTTTACCATGTTGCGAGGTTTGTACAATCAATAAATACTATGGATTTACATTTGGCCTGCAACTAAAAATGGAAAATTATTATGACTACTACAGTAGATTTTATATTATAGTTTAAATACAATTTGAACATTTTCTCACTTTCACCAAATAGCAAAATTATGGTAGACAAGATTTGTTTGCAAAGAAAATAGCACTTTCAAATTTGTTACTGGCACTAAAAACTATATAAACGTTTATAATAATGACACTCAAATTGTTTTATTTGAAAATTTAATAGAAAAGAATAAAAAGAAACAAAAAAATTACTCTAGAAAGGTGAGATGCTTTTTCTTCTTTTAAATTATTTGGCCAAATTCACATTCATACAATGTATTTAGAACAGAGCCAACAGTACAATTCACAATTTGTGGTTTGGCAAAGTATTCTGTTAATTCATTGTTGTGTATAAATTAATTACACTCAGAAAATATTGTTACCACGATAAACAAAAGAATATGCTTTAGAAGGTAGTTATTTCAAAAAATTGTATGGAAAACTGCAAATAAATTTGTATTTATTTGTTCTGCAACTCCTGGTCTTTGTGTACATATATAAGTGATTCGAAATAATAATATCCCTTTGTTGGTTAAACTATATTTTTCAAAGTCCATACGTATATAGTTTATTTAGTTGGACATGGCAATACAATCTTAATCCATAATGATATAAAGCATGCCAATATATTTGCCTCCAAAATACAATATTTATCGATATCAGTTTTTTGACTATTTTTCCACCATAGTTCCATGATTTATATCAGAAAGATACATGTTTTGGGGTTCAAATACACACAGAGAAAAAAATATAATTACAGCAAGATCGTTACAACTATTTAATGTTCGTATAGCTTTCATTGTAATACCGTGTTCATGATAGCAACGTTTTTGTTTCTGTTTGATAATTTAATGATAAACCACAATCAAAATTTGAATATGGATGGCTGCAGTTATAATATTTTTGTGTTAAAACAAATGTTTTTGGCATTTTTATTTCCTATAGTATAACTATTGAATACATACGCAAAATATGGTTAAGGTGACCACAAAATGAGGACAACATGCTATGGTTTAACATATGATTCCAGGTTATTAAGTATATTTGTAACCTGGAATATTTGTAACCTGGAATATATGTATATTTGTACGTAATAAGTATATTTGTACGTAATCATTATTATGATTCCATTTAATAATTTGTTATTAAATTTTATAACCTTACTAAAAACCTTTTCTTAAAAGTTGCTTTCAATTCCACCATGTTTTTTATCATTTAATGATCTCATGTTATTATATATATATAAACTAATTTTATCATATTTATAATCTCATTTTATCATATATATAATTCCATTTTATGATATATATTAACTAATTTCATTATATGAATATAATCCCATTTTATCAATTATATAATCCCATGTTTTCATATTTATATTTATTTTTACCACGATATATGGTATATTCATAATAATTTATAAAAGCTAACCTTATCAATTTATATTTCTTTATATATGAACTAAAAAATAATTAATATACTAAAAAATTATTGCGCAGATACACAAGAATATGTATTCAAAAGTTATTAAAGCAAATACAAATAATTGGATTAATAGTTCTAGAATTAAACATATTTGTAAAATTAAATAAATGATTGAAGAATTTGGATTTTTCATAAATATGATTTCATACAAAAATATTTATAGTTCTGTCAACCATATTAAAATTTTGATTGTGGGTAATCATTAAGTGATTATATATCATGAACAGGGTATTATTAAAATCAATGAAAAACTGCTATATAAACATTGAATAGTTGTGCTGATCATGCAGTAACCATGTTTTTTCTCTGCATACACATTTTTGTATATCAGTCCAGTGGTAGCACATATCGCGGTTCAAATCAATATGAAGATATGGGATTATATAAGTATATGTTAGAGTGGAATTATATGTATGTCAATCGAATCAATAATAATTACGTACAAATATACTTATTTTTAAATGTAATAATATATTACAATCATAGTATGTCGCTCTTAGCTTATGGTCACTAGATCCATATTTATACCCTACACCACCAAAGGTGGTTGGGGTATTATGCGTTTGTGCAAATATNNATGGAAAAAATTGAATGCCCACTGCTTATGAATATCCCATACGCCTCCAAAATTGTCGTTGGGATAAAGTTGTAATGAAAAATTAAAAGTATTCACTAGTTGTTTGGAAAACATTTACACTGCAAATAACACAAACTCAATCAAGTCCTAAGTCTGGTGACCATATTCCCAATACAATAAAGTTCAATAAAGTGAATTCAATAATAAGGAGAGAAGAAGATATAGTCGGTCAAGACCGACCATTTGATACCCTACACAATTGCCTATGTGTACCATAATTCGGGATGGAGCCAATTATGGACATATACTTGTATTAAGAGGAAAATAAAAACATAATATTGCAGAATATTACGTGGATACTAAGATTCACATGTATTTATGCAATCTTCGGTGACTCCCCCATATGGCCGATCTGACCAATCAATAGGGCTTCTCCTGGCTGGCCAAAATCTAGTATACCAAGTTCATCAAATTATCTCTAAATTGCGACCCTGTAGCTTTGCGCACAGCTTTACATAGACAACCACCGCCAACCAGAACGGACGGCGGACATCGTAATCGACTCAAAAAAGTGATTTCTGAGTATCGCAACGGTTATATCTCTAAAGGTGGGTATAGGAAATTTCTCTGCGTTCAATATTTCACAAACATACATTACATCCCAATCACCCAACGTGGATGCTTAGCGGCTATCATAAAATTGCAAGGAAAAATCGTTCATGGAACTGGACTGGTAATTTTGTCCTCCGTTCCAGAACGGGCATAACTTATCTGGCCAATTGGCTTAATATTAAGTCCTTTTATTAGAGCCTTTCGACCTCTTTTTCTCACTTTCGAACTCACCAACACAATTTCCATAGCGAATATTATGATAATTACTATTCGCTGGTATGCTGTCAGGAAAGCTATTCTATTAAAAAGTCACTCTCTTTATATACTTGTACTAAAGCAATTATGACCAGGATCTTATGATTAAATCATCTTGCATATCGTACTGCACTTTATAAGTGCCTCATCAAAATCCGTCTGTGTAGTAATCCCAAACATTGAATACACTTACTTAAAATCAATATGAATGCTGCGAAATGGTTCTCTTATATTTATTCACGCATCCACCGTTGAGGTGAGGTTATCTAAGCATTTATCTGTATCTACAGTCTAATATGGAGTTCGTCATAATGATCCCAAAGTTTTATTGGTCCAGGTCTCCGTCCTTAAATTCTTGGATTAGATTTAAGATTCTCTCTATATATCAGTTTTTTTAAATCCCTCTCTAGCTACATATTCCAGAATTACATTCACAAAGCACTAACACCCAACAAAACTTATTAAGGGAAATTATTTGAGCCATTTCATCTTCTAGCGCCTTGTCCCGTTTGAAACCATTCGCTGCTTGAAGAACGTTAGCTAGGATTATGCTAGATCGACTCAAAATCTTATGACGTTAGAATGTTATATCCACAAAAGATCTTATTTCTCAATTGGGAACACCCCTTTCTAGAAATATTCTTATTTTAAGGGTCGCCAATTTCAAAATAAATAGTTGAAATACTGGAGGAATCTTAGGCGGAAATAAACATACTCTTGGATAAAAAACTCTAGATTACGATGTTTTAATCCTTTTAAAATTTTAAGAATTAAAATTTAAAATATTCCGGATTAAGCCAAATAATAATTCTCTCACCCATTTGTTGCAGGATGTGAGAAATCTCCGAACTTAAAGAGTGCTTAATCAATTATGTCTCTATGATTATCTATAAAGATCAACCCCAACAACAAGTATTTTGCCATTCGCTTATAATACCACTCGACATTCCGAATAAATCTCCCTTTCAGTTGTTTTGGTGTTATCAATATCTGTTGAGTCCGTATTTAATTTGCAAAGAATAGTTTACTTAGCTATTCGTTCCCCCAGTAATGAAAGCTCATATTATACCCCTCTTATATTAGATGTAAAATTTTAGATTGATCTGTATTAGATAATGAAGGTGCCCCGGACGAACTATTCTAATATATACCCTACTAGTTTCCTGTTAGGGATATTAACATCTTAACATTTTCGACTCCCAGCGTTTTACGCATATGAAGCCAATCACATAGTAATGTGGTTTGGATTCTGATTTAGGTACGAGTATTGTGGAATTTTCGTATTTCTCTCCTTAAGTTTAAAACCCATAATGTGGTTTTCCCTCACTCTCGCTGACCATATTAATTGCGCAATAAAAACCAATTTATTTTACTATCTTGTGTACATGTAAAGATTAGTTTGTTTTTACACCAAACTATGTATTTGCATATTATTCACCAAGTTACATATTTACGTATCTTTTTATGGGATTACTGTAATTACCTGGGTACTGGTAATAAAACATTGGCCTTCTTCTTTTACCCGTCAATAATCGGTAACAAACCATCTATCCTAAAATAGCTATAAATGCGTGTAACATGGTAGTGTTCGGTCACTATCCCTATATACTCACAAAAGTTGTTGGCCCTTATAAGAAATCCTTCTGGGTCCATTGTTTAGAGTTCCGGTATAATGTGGAATTTAAAAATTTGTGACGAGTTTAGTCCTCTAAACGATATTTTTCTCTTTTTCCCTTTTTATCTGGGACGTTTTACTTACCTTCACCCAATGGTCGTGCCCGCATGTCGGTGCATGCACCTACTTTTAGAATAATTTTGGGATACACAAATTCACTTCTAATTATTTTGGTTAATAAAGGAAATATTAAAGAGTCTAATAGTCTCTTTTGAAATCAATAGAATTATATGGTAGACAGACCTTATAATCTCTTCATTTTAGTAACTCGACCATTGAGACGAGTCAACACCCTGAATAACTTTCTTTTTCCTGGTGGTGATAACCATTTTTCCTTAAGACGCAATATATGGTGTAGAAAATATATTAATAGCGTTATACTATCTCTGAATTAATTTTTATCACATTACGCGTGATCATTCAGTAATGTACTTTCTTATGGGGTATTGGAATGTTAGGCTGAATAAATATTATCATAGGTCTAATGGCGTGCCAAGCCTCTTATAACAAAACTCATTTAAAACTAATCAACTTCTGGTGGTCTTTTAACCACTTCTCTTTACCAATTAGTGACGAACGTAAATATGTACGAAAAGTTAACCAATTTTAATAACAGTCTTTGAAGTGTTTTATCTCATTGCTTTAATAGAGTTCGCTGTGTTGTATCAGATCTTTATGTTTAAAGCTATATTTAGTAATGTCGATTCTGATAGTTTAAAAACAAATCAGTAAGTAACTTTGGTTTTAATTGATAATCAGATTAACAAACTCCCTGTTCATTCCTTATTGATCTTTGCCTAAAAAAATTGTAAAGGTCTGACTTCAGATTACAGGTGTTTGGGATTATTAAGGCAATTCTAACTCATCTCGTTTTTTTAAAAAATAAAATCCTGGTTTTCTCATGGTTCTTCTCTTATAATTATAAGCCCCCTTTATATTTTAGAAATATCGCTGCTCTTACTTTACAATGACTGTAGCCAAAAATGATTGCAGTAGTAGTACAACTGCAATCACAATGCATAAGTGACCAATCCCACATTCGCCACCATCAAACCTGATCTATAGAGATCTGTCGTGTTAGAATATAAAACGCGGAATTAATATTATAGGTAGTCCAAATAATATTCATCACTTGCGTGTCTATCTTTCACAGTATATTCTCAAGTGAAAACTTTGCGATATTAATAAGACAATGAAGAGTGGTTGTGTCATGGAAGAAGAATAATGAAATTATCTCTAGGCAAAAGTGTGTCAGTAAATTATTACTCCGTGGATGATTATGTGAGGCTCGCATTATTTATGCCTAAAGAATAAATAACGAGAGGCATACCTACACATAATACCTTCTTAGCAGAAGTACCGTATAATTATCGATATTATTGCGAGAGCAAATCTACGAAAAGCCTCATTCATAGCCACTGTCTTGTACTTAAGCTATAATCAGAGATTAACTCTATAATAATTCTCAGCACCCAGAGAATTTAATAGGATGCTTGTCATCAGAATTATTGTAGCTATAATTATTCTACTTTCCTTACAGAAGAAATTTTTGGGCAATTTACTTTAGATTTAACTTACTTTGCATATAAATTACTTTAATGAGCTCCTTCCGTCTCTCTTTATACATGTATATATCAGTTAGATTATAGTACTTGTCGTGTGTATATTAAGTTTCAATAACCCGCATTGGATATTCCTCTCCTTTCGTTTTTATATTGTACTGTATTTAGATTAGTTATATTTCTTCACATCCGCATCTCTATTGTTTCTAATTAATATATTAAGTTGTCGTTATACATTCAAAGATATGATTTTTAGCAGTCAATTGTATTTTTGGAGTATCGTTCAATATGTAAAGATACTAATCATATTAACCGTCTACTACCACACTTTAATATACTCAAATTTTCCAATAAAAAATTCATTAAAATAGCTAGAACAAATCGATAGTAGGGCGTCTTTATAATTCCTAGTATTAGAGTTTACCCTAAAATTGGAACTACCTTATATGTTTTTCTTTTTTTGATTTTATATAAATAGCTTGATACTTGCTATGTGAATAATTATGTCCTATATATTACTAAAATTTAATTTTTAACAATTTAATTTCGAGCCACAAAAACTCTAAAACGCCGCCAAACCTATACGTTATTATGCAATTAATCAACCTCATGCTGTCGTAGCAACCAAGAATTTATACCATTATGAATTAAAAGTCAGCTAGTAGTTTAACTTGAGGAATCTCTTTCATTATTGAGTATAACAGGTCTCTGATTTGTTAAATTGCCAACATCATATTATAGATAAATATACATCTGTTTACATACGATTTTTTTTAAGCATTTCTAGTGATAGCTCAAGAATTTTTATTTATTTATTGTTGTTATGATCTCTCTATAGAATTCGCAATTGTGTTATATTAAATCAGAGAAATTAACATATCGATTTTTGTTACATTATAAATTCTTTGATGTAACGTGGTCGATATTGTTAATTACTAGTGGTCTCACATTCACTAACTTGCTTGTTGGACTCTTATAAGTAGTGAACCAAATGGAATTTCAAATCATTCAATTTGTAACCATTTGTCGTGCGTTATTAATCATTATTTATATATTTCTTGAATCTTTATAAGATGGAACTCTAGCCTATAGTACTGCAGGCATATAGGAACACACTGTGAAAAATTCAAGAAGAATAGAAGAAGATTGTTATTATTATTATTATCATTATTATTATTTTATTTTTAATGATTATAAATAGTATAAATTATTTTTCGATTTTTCTTTCAATTTAGTGGTGAGGGTGCTTTTGCAACTTTCTTTATCCCCATACAAATCGAAGCACTTTAATATGTTTAGATATAATACAATGTGCATAAACATATAAATGTTTATACATACTATGTTTTTATAAACATATTTAAACAGAATATTTAAAAGAATCGATTGCTATCTTTTTTTTAATAATTTTTGCAAATAAAACATTTTAAACAAATGAAAATCAGCAACACTTAAATGGGAGCAATGCTTAGAAAACATCTGATCCTGGATATTAACAAAGTATAATCTATCTTTCTTCTATCTATGTATTTAATTTAAGTATTTTTTCTCTTTCCGGAGCTTTCTAAAACTCTAGAGGAGATTAAAATTCGTCTTACTTATAAATCATTTCGTCCTATAAATCCTAACGGCCAGATTTTAAATTTTTTACCAAGGATTGCTTCCCGAATTGCCATCCTCTTTTTGTTTATAAAGTATTAATTCTTTATTAGTACTGAGTCTTATAAAATAAAATATCTAATAATATGTATAAATTTGAATGATTGAAATTCCATTGTGATATAAATACCAACAAAGTTTATTGAATAGTTTAACATACACATTCATATGTATATATAAGTTAATTTTTATATAACATATTTGCGACAAGAGAGTCATAACTCTAAAAATAAAATTCTTTGAGCAAAACAAATTCTTAGAAATAACTTAAATGTATTTATTAAAATTGTCATTATATTTTATTTGAAATGTGTCTCTGGTATTTTATATAATATTTCTTTAATATTGCAATAAATTTAAAATTTATTATTAAAATAGAAAATAAAAAGTAGCATTTTGATAAAAAAGAAAAACATTATAAGATATTTTATTTAAAACTAAATAAGTTATAACTATTTTGTTGCAATATTATGATTTATATAAAATTGAGTTGCGTGTATGTATCTACATATTGAACGTATACTCAAAAATTACAATTGACTGCTAAAAAATCATATCTTTGATGTATAACGACAACTTTTAAATATTATTGAGAGAAAAATGACGATGTAACAATAACTACTAATACATACATAATAAAAAGAATGTCTCAAGGGTTTTACTTTTTGCTGCAGTCTATTTACTTATACATACATGTATAAATATTTACATAAGTATTTTTTTAAATATTTATTGATAAATATTTGAATAAAAATTACAATTCTATGACAAGCACCTTTTCTGGAATATTAAATATTTCCATAAAACTTTGTATTTCTAATTTGCCTCAAAACAATTATATTCAAGTTATCTGTAGTTGCTGTTTTTATTTTTGCTAATTGACATTAATATCAGGTATTAATATGCCACTTTAATTTATGATCTTCTCCATGACACTCCCGTCATCCTTTTATATTCATAAGTTTACTTGAATTATTCTTAAAATACACGCAGTATATATTATCATATTATTTTTCCGGTTTTATATTCTAAGCCATAATCAGTGGTGGTTGCAACTTATGCATTGTGATGCAGTTCTCTACTGCAACATTGTTGCAATGTAAAGAAGCAACTTTAATTAAAAGGCTTTTATAAAAGAACATAAACTGTTTATTGAGATCATGGTCTTAAACACTCTTATCGATAACACCTTCACTTTTTTGCAAAGATAAAAGAAGACAGAGTAGTATCTTCATTTAAAGAATTTTATTTTTTTTAGCTTATTTTAATATCTTAATATATTTTCCTATATCTTTACTAGAAATCTAAAAATGTTCTCTGTATAACTTTATAAACAAATATAACCCCTGAATAGTTAAACAAAATTTTTTTCAGAATCCATTATAAATATATTTTAAACATAAAGATCTGTTCAAGATTTAAACATAAAAAATTCAAGATTTTTATGATATTAGTTTCAATATTACACATAAATGGTCCTAACAGTCATTTTTTTAATTTTAACTTTATATTTAACGTTCTATTTTAAAAATTTAAAACACAATTTAGTTTAATATTTCATAGTCTGCAGCATAATATGTAAATTTTATTGTTTTTACTACCGTAATACGATTTCACTAATTGTAAATTAATCACAATTTTAAATTTCTCACTTTTTGTCTAGAAACATGTTAAAGTTTTCAGTATCTTCAATGTAACATTAATTTAGCTACTTTTTCTTCCTTTATTAACATATACTTTAGAAGTGAATTTACCAACAACTACATTTTATCACTCGCCTGAAGTTAAATCCATAAAAAGAAAAAAACTTAAACTTAATGTATTTTTAATTCCACGTTACGACTAAATGCCATGATTTCTTTAAGTGGCCAACAACTTTGTATATAGAATACTCATACCTACACGCATTAACTATTTAAATGTTTGTTTTACGGACTACGTAAAAAAGTTTTTACACGTAACGAAATTATTGAATATAGCAAAATATTGTTAAAAAAATACTTCAAAAATTGTATTTGTAATAATTGTAGCAACCATGTTATAATTACAAAAATCAACCACCGTAACCATATTATAGCTACAGCAGTCGCAACATAAGTTATTCAAGAATATAGTTATCGGCACTTATATAAATAAAATTAATTTATATAGGTGTACATAGCTTTATCCTACAATAACTTGTTTTGCAATAACAGTGATCATAATATGTCTACTGTGGTTGATTTTTGTAATCATAACATGATCATCCCTATATGGATATTTTTTATTATATGTTTTTATTGAATATTTTTAGAATTTATATCTTAAAATTTGTAATGATATTATAACAGCATCATTTAACTTAGGGTTTTTATCAATAGTATTTTATTTTCCTAGATCCAGTATTTCTACTATTTATTTTTAAACATTTGTGACCCTTAAAAGTAAGAATATTTATAGCAAGGGGTTTTGGGTGCTCCGCTAAATTCTATATTTGTATTTGATGATGTTTTTTTTTCTCACGAATTGTAAAAAATACAGAGATCTTTGTGGATATAACTATTACTGACATCCTGGTTAGATTTTGAATCGATCTAGCCATAACCGTTTCGTTTAAGCAGAATTGGTTTCAAACGGGACAGCCGTAGAAGATGAAATTTGGCTCAAATATTTATCTTACA
>MINK01179919.1:0-10255 GCA_001735545.1 Phormia regina
ATGGGCAGCGAAGCGCCCCAGGCGTACTGTCGTTTGTATAATTTTACATTATCATCTTATGCCTTCTAAATATTGAACATAATTGAACAATGAATTATAAAACATTCTAAATAAATATGGGTTTAACAAATATCCGATTCTTAAAAATATTGTACAAATATTTTGAATATAACTGAAAACCTCTGTTGTATATATGTTGGTATGAAAAAAAAATCATCATTAAATTTAATTTAAAAGATTTACTCGATTATTCGAGTAATTTAAAAAGTGAAATTTCGTTATTCAAACTATAAAAAGGTCGAGTAAAATGAATACTCTATATCATTAAATATCCAGTATAGACTCGGTCACATTATTCCCACTATATAACGTCAACGTAAAATCTTTTACATTTTAAAATGCTAATTTCCGTGGACAAATGATAAATCTGAATACATGTATAAATTAAAGTTTGATTTTAGTGGCTCAACTGCAGAAATATTTAGTAGAAAAAAATATCAAAAACACATAAACTGGCCCTTTTGCATTAATTACATTAAATGCATTCAAATGACTTAAATTTATTTCCTTCCTCCTTGTTTTTACAACTATTAATTCCATAGAAAAATTATTATTATGACACAATGATCAAAATCTACTTAAATGTTCATTTAACAGGCCAAAATAATTGTAAACTTACATGCATACATACATACATTCATATGGGTCAGGTCAACTTCAATAACATAAACCTCTAAATCACACTCATGTATATTTGTCATGAATATGACATTTGTTGTAATGCATTTGAACTTATGTTGGCATCAATGTGTAATGTGATAATTTATTTGAAGGATTTGTAGAAGAAGATGGATAGATACAAAGTATATTTTTTCTTAACATACATTAGTTTCAAGAGGTACTTGTTCAAAAACTAAATATTTGATAAAAACTGTTGAAAATTACTACGATACACAGACAGGCATTTTGGCAAAATTATTAGAAGTGTTTTTTGATTAATGACTGGAATTTTTTGATAGCGTTAGTATTAATTAGGCCCAAGGATGAACCCAACTGATTTTGGTTTAAATCGGTCCGTGATTTCGCCTAGCCCCTATACAAATTCTTCTCCAAATTGCACTTATTTACACATAATTATGATAATTATGCAACAATCATGATATAATTTAGCATGGAACAGTTTTGTGTACTAAAAAATCATGGTATAAAGTTTGGTCCCCATATAAAGTCCCCATTAAGAATTCACGTTTATGCTTACAAATTACTTTAAAACATCGGTATCGTGATGAAATTTGGTATGGACGTGTATTATGCAAATCTAAATCATATTACCAAATTTTGTTATGGTCGATCCATAATTGCCCCTAGGTCCAAAATAAGACCCCTTAAAAAAATTTGTTTAGCAATTATAATTTTTATTCCTAAAAAAAAAGAGATTTCATATTTTATTGCGGTATATAACAATTTTTGAAAACTTTCAGTTTTGAAAATCTTGTGTGTTTCGTTTTTTGGTAGAAATAGGGCATTTTTTAATATTTCAAAAAACAGTAAAAATTTTTCAAAAATCGCCAAAAATAATTGCGCAAACTTTTTTTCTTATTTCCGAAAGTTCAGAGAAAGATATAAGAATTTTTGAACACTTGCTATTGTTGTTTATCATGACCTTAAGGCAAAAAAAAATCGACTTGAAACTTCTGTTCGTTTATCAACAAAAAAATATTAAAATTAACAATTCATACGGTATATAAAAAGTGTGCAATGAACAAAAATTGAAAAAAGTTAAATTTAAAAAAAAAAATCGACAAAAAAAAATGGCGCAAACTTGCGCAAACTTTTTTTTTTTTTTTTGGAGAGAGAGAGTTCATATTTTCTTGTGGTATATAACACTAAACTACTAAAAACTAAATTCACCTTTAAAATTCTTATCTTTTCAAATAAAAGAAAATCAATATAAAACCTCTATTCGTTTAATCACAAAAAAAATATAATATAAACTTGTTAAAATTTCAAAAAAAAGCATTTAATTTCCTTTACTTTTCTGATTTTGACATCGTCAGAAATCTACAAATCTCAACTTAATTCACGACTTTAAGTTCTCTATATAATGCAGAATTTTGTTGTCTATCGAACTTCATACTCAGTTTCTTAAATTCTATTTGGCCAATTTTTCAAGGTAAATGCCGCTTAGTGCGATAATAAGACAACGAAAAATTAAGAGCGATAATTTACTATTAATAGCAAAACATTACCAAATATGTTAATTTCTTTGACATACTTTTAAATACCTTAACTTAACAAACAAACTTACTATAAATTTTTCATTGGTTTATAAGAAAACATGATAAAAAAAACACGAAGATATCCTAGCCACAATTTAATAGCTAAAATCTTAAGGTTTTACACATTGTATAAATATATTTCTTATGGTTAAGACTATTCATTCATATTCGAACTTTTCCAAACCAAATATTTTTAAAACAAAGAAAACTCAAATGTTGTATAAAGAAAACTAACTTATTAACCTAATTTGGTAAAGTAAATGTTTCGAAATATAAATATATTAAACCCTTTTCTAAGATATTTATATTATTTCAAATAACAATCATTAAATATCCAAAAGGAACCTTAATATTTTCAACTAGAAAATAGTACTCTACACAACGTATTCATATTTTGTAATCTTTAAAAAGCTCCTAACCTTAATCTAAAATAAAAAAAAAAAATATTTATAAATCTCTTTTTTTTTTTGTTAACATATCCTAAACGCCCTTAGACAAATGAATGAGGCAAACAAAATAATAGACCCCAAAATAAATAGGAAACATATAAGAAATTTACACACATATATGTACACTCGTATAGATATATCTGTCCATTTTTTCCTTATAAACTTATATGATTACGGATTTCTGTGAATTTGTTTATGTGTTCACATTATTAGATGTAAATTTTTTAAGGTTGTTTATTTGAATTAAATGGACAAAATCAAAAGAATACCTATACAAATAACCGCCAGCCAACGATTTAAACATCATTTGTGTGAGTATTTGTGGTTAAAGAAGAAACACCAGCAAAAAAAATAAAACAATGAACAACCAAATTGCAACCACAAAAACAGCAAGTGTCATGGATATGAAATAATTTTGAAATATTATTGTTTACTTCTTTGTTGCTTTATTGGTCAGGGGTTTGCTCTTTTTTTTTTTGATGGCAACAAGGGGTATTTTTTTCATATTGCAGGAATGTCAAAAGTAGTAACATACATAAAAAAAATTTTGAAAACTAAAAAGTAAATTTATCATTTTATTTTAAATATTATGCAATTTTTTGTAATTTGTAATTGTATGATATTTATAGAAAATTTTATGTAATTTTACACTTTATAGAAAATTTTAAGGTAATTTACAGTTTATAGTAAATTTAAAATTTATAGTATTTTTAGAATTTATAGAAAGTTTTGATAAAATTTATAATTTATATGTAACTTTACAATTTATAGAAACATTTTTTATAAATTTATAACATTTTTTTCTGGTGTAATAATTTATTTAATATTTAATTTAAATTTTGTGTAAATTTACGATATAAAAAAATATATATTTTAAAAATTTAGAATATATAACAATTTCTGTGTAATTTTGTTATTATCGGTTATTCAAATTTTTTATAAATCCAAATTTTTTTTAGAAAATTTTACTTGAATATTATAAGATATTGTAAATTAAAAATTTTAAGTAAAATTTGTGTAAATTTACAAAGTACATTAACTTTTTGTATAAAATACAATTTGTATGAAATCTTCTTTAGATTTAATAATTTCTTATGAAAATTTTGTGTAAAATACAATTTGTAGCAAATCCATCTTCTTCTCTTCGTATGGCATACATTTTCTGTAAATTTGGTGTAATTATTGTTATTCTTAGAAAATTTATGTAAATTTACAATTTAAGGAAAATTTTGTACAAATTAACATTTTTTTTATTTATTATAATTTTTTTATATATAAACATTTAAAGCCTGGTAATATATTAACCAGGTTTGCCATTCCTGTTATCCCTTACAAGACTACACTCTACATTCGGATATTTCTATCAATGTTGTTAGTTATCATATATTCTTTGTAAAATACAAAATACAAATTTTAATATTTAAGTTTGTGTCAGAATTTNTNTTTTTTTTTTTTTTTTTTTTTTTTTTGTAATATGGGTTACATCCGTTTCATTGTTGTCCAAGATTATTATATTCTTCCGGTTTATGATTTATTTTTCTTTGTGTGCCTATTATTTCATGTTATTTCTTTTTCCTGTTGAAAATGTTTCTTTAAATTAATATTTGTTTACAAGATTTTGTTAATAATGTTTTGTTTTTAATTTTTTTTTTTCTTATTGATTTACAGGACGTTTGAATTTCTTCAATTTTACTGGTGATATGACGGTGCGTGTTGATACTACATCCGCTTGGTTGGGACAATTGTTTGTATCATTATCCCAATTTGGATGTCAGCAAAATTTTATGCAACGTTATGTTAGTTTGAAGTCATTGAAAGAAGTAAAACGGTAAGTTTATATTTAGTTAACTATTAAATGTATAAGAAGTCTCATAAAATAAATACACATAAATATAGTTGGCTTGGACAGCCCCAGCACACTACGAACATAAGGAATATTTTGTGGAGCTTTATATGTTTACTATATCATGTGAATCTTAAGTCATTAGACTATTATCCTTGGACATGGTATATTATTAAACAAGTGTGAAAAGATCGGGAATTCTTAAAAAGATCATATTTTTATGGTCAATTAACAGAATCTATAAGTATATGTATTTGGTCCTTCGAACCGGATATAATTTAATGACAATGCAATAACATCTATAATCTCAGCGTTTAGTATTAACTTTTCCTTCAATGATTTCACGAGTCGAAACTTTTTTGCAATCTTCCTATGACTGATTATGTATAACGTTTCAGCAATGCTACACATTTCTCGACTTCAATCAATCCCAAATTACTTCCTAACTAAACATTTCGTATTGAAACTGTTTTTTTTTTTTAATTACTTCTAATGATATACATGTTCTGCTTACATTCAACTGAATGCTCCTTTAATTGTAGTTCTAATTCTGTACCTTTGTACACTTTCGACCTTCAGAGATAATCTTTTGCGAACGATATAGAGATATATCTCAAATGTTACATAAGATTGATCTATATGAATTTCTTGAAAGTATACTTTTATCCTACCACGTTAATCGTTCGCAAATGACACAGACTTTTTTTTCTTGCAATATCTCAGTCATGACCTTGGTTTAATTTATTTGTATATCTTGAAACATCTTAATATAATTAATCATCCTCTATAAAAGTTTAATTGTATATAACTTTTATATTCCAGTGCCATGATGTCCAACATACCAATTATCTTTATATTTTTCTCATTATCCTGGTTAACTGGTTTGGTCATTTACTCATCCTATTCCGAATGTGATCCTCTTAAAGAAGGTTATATCAATAAGGCTGATGAAATTCTACCATTTTATGTGGAAGATCAATTATCCATAATACCGGGATTTGTGGGTATATTTATGGCTACCTTATTTAATGGAGCTTTGTGGTAAGTTTTAGTATTGTATTCAAAACCAATAAACTATTTTTTTTAAATGAAATTACTATTTTAATGAAATTAGTATGATGGTGTCTAATTTAAATTCTTTGGCCACTGTTATATCTGAAGACTTTTTAACGTTGATACCTAAATTTAAAAATTTACCCGATAAACAACAATTGAATGTAATCAAAACAGTGACCGTTATATGCGGTATAATTATAATGGGGGTGGCATTTTGTGTTGGTATGTTGTCGGGTGTAATTGAATCATCAATGATGGCATTTTCAGCAACATCCGGTCCATTGTTGGGTTGCTTCATTTTGGCCATGTTGGTGCCAATTGCAAATTGGAAGGTAAGTGAGATTTTTTCTCTTTGTGTTGATTGATTACTAAACAATCAATTACTTAAAGTTCGACTTTTTTTTTTTGTGTGATTGTTTAAACAATATCCGTTAATTTAAAGGGTACATCCGCTGGTATGATTTCCGCATGTGCTACAGTGTTATGGATTATTGCCGGTTCCTCGACGGTGGATAAAAGTGCAAGTAATCAATTTTTACCAACATCTACTGAGGTAAGTAGAAAACAACTTAAAGTTAAAAATTAAAAATGTATACGAAATATGAGTGAGTACGAGGGTTGGTTGTTAAGTGATTGTAAAGTTTTAAAAATTTATTTTTAAGCAAATTTTGCTAAATAATTTATACAGGAAATGTAATTTAAAATGTAAAAGACAAGATTTTAGTTTAGTTGACTTTTCGCTTAATCCCAACTCAATCGTAGTGTACAACAAACAGGAATTGAAAATTTTAATGTTTTGTATTTATTTTCCCTTACTCTCTCTCTCTCTCTCTCTATATATATATATATTTCTAGGGCTGCTCAAATTTCACGTTTTCCCAATCAATACATAAACCGGGTGTAGATGAGTTTTCATTTTTACCCACATCATCATCGTGGTTAATGCAACATTCGGGCGCCAGCAGCAATGGAATTGGTGGAGATAGTGGTATACATACTAATTACACCAAGTTAAATGATACGTTGTTATCGTTGTGGGCTACAAATAATACGGCTGGATCAACAGCAGCAGCCGTTGAAGAACGGTAATAAAATCATTACAATATTTTTTGTATTTATATGTTTATGGGTGTGTGTGTAAGGAAGAATTGTCTACCAACATTGTTTTGCTTTTTTTTAGTTGTTTCTAATAAATTGCCTTTTATTACTCATGTTCTTGTTTTCTATTTTATACTTAAAGTTGATTTAGTTTCTATTTTTATTTACTTTTAACCCTCTTTCTGCTTTTTTCTTCTTCGATATTACAGCACACCATTGCAGTATATGTATTCCATTAGCTATATGTATTACAGTCTCATAGGCACAACGCTGACAGTGCTTATTGGCATCATAGGTAGTTATTTGACACAAGACCCTAAGGACACTTATGATGCGAAATTACTGCATCCACTTGTGTTTAAAATTTACCAACGTTTCACGGGTGAAAAACCTTACTATGTCAAGGAGATCGAAACAATTGCTGTGGGCTCAAATGGTAATATAAGCACTTGTGTTGTTGGTGATGGCAGTGGTGCCAAAATTAATCATGCTTTTGAGTCTCAAAATGAAACCAATATTATAATTGGTGTTGGCAATAGTGACAAAGAGAAAAATCCCATGGATGTTATATTCACAAAATCCTTTAACAATAAACATACAACAAATCTCAAAGAGGAAAATGCAATAGGAAGTGCAACAACAACAGCTGCAACACCAACAAGTACAACTAATATAGCTGTAACAAATTTAAATGGAAATACAACATTATTAGAAATGCCAAAAATACAAAATATATTTTCAACACCCAGCTCAGATAATAAATTGGCAACAAATGATGTTACTGGATCATATCGTCAAATATCAGAAAAGGAAAATGTATGATTAAGGCAGCCACTATATAAAACGTATATATAAGTATAACACAATATTCATAATTACCAGATAAATATTTTTATTTAAATGAATCTCTTTATTTGTTAAACCTATTTATAATACAAACTTTAAAATAATAGAGACTTAAGCAGATTTACTTAATACAATTATTATTATTATTAGTTTTTAAGATTACGTCATGCTTGTTAAAAATGTTATATAATAGGATGAATTAATAAGTGTGTGAATTTTTAATTTAAAAATGAAATTTATTTCACTACCACTTCTTTGAGCTATCTGCAACTTTTTTTATTATTTTTTTCTTTAGTAGATATTTCAATTATACTAGCTAATGCTACAGTTCACACAATACGATCCATACTATGAATAAAGACGAATTTGCATAAAGACTTTGTTCAAATTATACTATTTGTTCGCGAAACAGCAGAAAATGCATTATGTTTAAAAAGAAATCAAGAAATCACATTTTTCTGCAAAAATATATGCAATTAAAGAAATTTTAAATTATGGATTCATATTATCTCTGATCGAAGACTCAATTACCCTAAAACGCTCTATGAAAACGTTTATAAATCCTCTACTCTTGAACAGATTGCGCTGAATTTCAATACCAACGTTTTAATATAATCCTCTACTCCTTGAACAGATTGCGCTGTAACCTCTTCATATACAAAATTTCGAGACTTATAACGTTTACGACCAACATATTACTCGGAATTAAAAAATTTGATAAATATTCGATGATAAATTAGTTTACAGCCCCAATATCTCTTAAACTAAAATCGACCGACATATATAAGCATGATTTTGTATAAATTTATAAGGACTAGGTGTATGTAATTTTGTTATATTCAAGTCATAAATGAAATTTTAGTAATTTTTTAAACCCTACACCACCAAAGGTGGTTGGGGTATTATGCGTTTGTGCAAATATTGTAACGCAGAGAAAAAAAATTTTATTACATCAACCTTAAAGTATATCATTCGACTCAGCATCACTTTTATTCATGTTTGTCCTTCTGGTTTTTATATTGAAAAAGAAATGTATTTATTTGGCTATAGACTTGAAAAAATCTATTTCAACAGAATTCAAAAGATCTGCGCTTAAATTTTCAGACGAAAGTTTCTTAATTTTTTGTTTTTTAAATTTTACATTCATATAACAATAAAGGTATTCACATCAGAAAATGGAATTTGTAAGACCCTTGCAAAGTAGAAAAGTTGCATCGATTTCTGAATTAAAACTTTTTACAGTGTCTTAAAAAATGTTTACTTTTTGGTAAATTTATCATTTTTTTTTAAATTGTCAAGTTAAACGAGTGCAAAATTGCAAGGCTTGAAATATTTTGAGGTAAATACCTTTAATAATTCCTATTTGCAGTCATTTCGGGAGCAAAAGATAATAGACTTAAAACTAGAAAATTTAGAAATGTTGCTAATTTTATTTAGCAGAAATAATAATTTTATACGTTAATGAATTAGAAAACATTAACTTCTTATTTAGAGCTCCATTTATACTCGTACAAATTTAATATCAAAATTTAAAATTATTTCACGAAAAAAGGTGTTTTCAGGAAATTCTTGTGTATGTATTGTATATTGTATATGTATATTTTCTTATATAATATTCTTAAAACATAATACTTTAAGAATATAGCGAAAAAATATCTCAAATTTTTTAGATACATACGAAAAAATAATGTGCTATGCTATGTTCACATTTATCAATTATTTGACTAAATTTTCGTAACCACTAGTTTTACGAAAAAAATGTTTTAGTCGTTCGATCTTGCAAACGTTTTGTAAGAGAAAACATGGTCAAACAAGATTCGATGAAATGTCAATTATGAATAATGATAAGTAAAAAATTCCATTAAAATGGAGAAGTTAGAAAATATTTATACAGTGGTTACGTCATTTTAGTCAAATATTTGATTAGTTTGAAGTATACACATCCGAGCACATGAAGAATTAATATAACTTTGAAAATGCTATATAAAAAATGTCTATATTTAAAATTATCAAAATTTAAATTTATATTAATATTTAAAATTAACAAAATATGTGAAAAAATTGTATATAATTTATTTTTAAAAACTTTAAACGCTATTTATTTAAATAAAAGGAAAATTTTTATAGTTTTTAAATATATGATAAAAAGGTTTATGCAGAAGGGTGTTGAAAGCTGACATGTCTTATATTATGTCATTAATATGTAAGCACAAAATATTAAAAAAAAAATTAAAAATTTTTCTATAATTTAACCTTATTTTTACTTTTAAGTGAGAGTGACGATAAAGACACTGTGATCATAATACAAGTATATAATGTAGTGTATTTGTTTTTTTAAGAGATGTAAAAAATATATAAAAGACAAAAAGGTAAAACAAAATATTAAGGATATTCACAGGCACACTAAACAGGTATAATCATCGTTGTCTCTCTTTTGTGTATTTGGAGTGTCAAAAACAACTGATTAAAATCAGAAACTGTAAATAACGGTTATTTTTAAATTTAAAAAAAAAAAAAGCAGTTATAACGAAATATCGTGCAACTCATTTATATACACCATTGTGATCGTTATGTACTCGACTTTCTTACAGCACTATGCTTTAATCAAATCAAAAAATAACTTTTATTTCTGCTCGAAAAAATAAAAATCGGAAAATAACTGTTATTTCCGGACTTTTATGATA
>MINK01179927.1:0-10480 GCA_001735545.1 Phormia regina
ACCCCTTAAACGTTTGAATTTCTAAAAAGTACCAAACTTATATTTCTCATTTTTTGAAAAGTTATGAATATAACATAAATATTATCTGTATGTTCATTGGTTTCAAAGATACATATGGTGCCAAAAAGTATCAAAATACTGTTCCAAATTTCGTTTCTCTAGCTTCAGCCGTTTGGTCTTTGGGATGATGAATCAGTAAGTCAGTCAGTCAATAACGTTACTCCCTAAATGATTTCCGAAAGTTGGCCTTATATGCCTGTTAGGGCCAATTATGATCTGATGTTCCAGAAACTCGAATATAGATATACCCTTGTGCCAGATTTCATTAAAATATTGATATATTTAATGAATTTCTGTTTGTTACACTCATGTTCTATATGAGGACTAGATAAAAATGTGGATTGATCATAAATATTCTTAATAGGATTTGTCTTTGGACCCTAAAAAACCTGTTATTATCCGATATAAATGTATGTTATAAATTGCAGTCTGTAGTTTGGTTGCAAAGAAAGCAATTCAAAGCTGATTCTCATAAACTACGGGGTATCAAAGGTTAATATTTATGGGTGTTACAAACATCAGTATTAACACATTGTACTCTCTTCACTTATGGAACATATTGGCATTAAATCGATTTTTATATCCAGTATATTGATTTTGTCATACCGTGTGTTCAGAAGCGGAATTAGCTCATGCTTTTGGGGGAGGAAAATAGAATGGTTTTCACAACTATTTCCTTAAATTTTTTGACTTAGTACAAACTTTGCATTAAGATTTTTCATTTTGTGGAGGGAAATTTTCTTCTTTCTCTCCCCGTGGATCCGCGGCTGCATGTGTTACATGATGAAAAAATTATTTAAAATCAAAATATTTTCTAAGTCTCGATAAGATTCTGGAACGATCTAGCTATGTCCGTCCGTGTACCAATCTGCCTGTCTGTTGAAATCAAGACAGGGACCAAGTAAGGGAATGAAATTCGCTTAAAATATTTATCTAATATAAGGTTTATGCTGTATTTGGATGTAAACTTGATTGAATATAGAATTTCGCATGATAAGATATAACTCCATATATACATATATGTATATTAAAAAATAAATAAATAAATAAATAAATAAATAAATAAATAAATAAATAAATAAAAGCTGACTAAAAATCGAGTGGTTAGTAATTTGCTAGGAACCTGTAATCATCCAAATCAACTCGAAAACATCTCAGCTCTGACCATGTAAAATTTTATTTAGATTGCTCGAACGGTACACAATTATTTCCTTACAAATGATTTGCAGGATCAAACGACGGCAAACTTTTTTTGGAGCAAATCCTGTGGTGAAATATTTAACAAATGTGAATATCGTTTAAGAAGTAATTGGATATATTAGTTTCTAACCTTCAGCAAAAACTGAGAGTAAAAAGTACCCCATAGACACATACTGCATAAGATCCTGCAATAAGCATGTATTAGTAAAAATAAGATAGCTTCTCTATACGAGTGTCACATACATAGAAAAGCTCTCACAATTTTACTAACACATTGCATGATCTTATGCAGTATGTGTCTATGGGGTACTTTATACGTATTAATAACATGTTCTTAAGATTTCTGAGAGCGAATACTTATTTATATAAAACTTATATACATGATTTTTGTATTATTTCCCTCTTGGTGGACACTAACAAAAGAACAAATTCCTTCCAAACACTGTGATTACATACTCTCTTTATGGTTGGTCACTTTTTTGTCTTCATCCATAATACCAATACATATTTATAATTCGAATGTAAAGACATAAATATCTACTCATAGCTTGTCTAAACAAATAGTCAAATACAAACCAACCTATACACGAACAATTTAACTATTGTTACATTTATTGTTTGTGATGTCTGCTTTTTTTTTTTGAAACTTGCTGATGCACACAGGAATTTTTATATATAATATTTTTTTTAGAGAATTCTATTCTTGTAAAATATTTTTATTTTATATGAAATTTTATTATTTCTATTTATGTTTAAATATGTGTGTGTGGGTATCAGTTTGTATTGGTGTTATATTTAAAATGACAAGTGTTGTTTTTATTTTTGGGTAACAGAGAAAAATGTATCTTTTTGTATATTAAATAAATTATTGTTATTTTAACAGGTGTCAAAAACATCTGTATTAGATATTTATTAATAGGTATTGTAATGAAAGTTTTAGTATTGAATTATAATTATAAAGATAATTGTATCTAATGTTATGTTAAAATTTTGGCTGTTGATTTATTTATATATTAATTGGGTAATAGAATGAAATTAAATTTCAAGGTTAGGTTAGGCTTTTCTAAGGAGAAAAAACATTTGATAAAAAGTAATACAAGGGAATTTTTTTGTTTAAAAACTTGCTTAGGACATATGTTAATTTATTTTTTTTAATCGTAGTATACTTTAGGGATTAAAAGTAACAACAAATAAATGCATACTTTTAGGATGAATTTCATTTAAATATGTTTATATTGGGAGGGTACTATGCGTTAGTCTTGATGTCAGTAACAGCCCAAAATATTGCTCTAAGACCCATCTTAATTTAAACCAAGTTGCTTAGAAACATTATTTGAGATGTCTTTCTGTCTGTCCACAGAAACTTTATTATCAAGCTACAGGTTGCAATTTTGAACATATATTAATTAAGACACACAGAGGTTTTATAGTCCAAGGAAGAAGCCTATTAAAATTGGTTATGTTCGGTTTATTATATCTCGTAGACCCCATACAAATGTCCTCTCGGAAAAATGTTCTTTTTAGAAATAATTCTACAACTTGTGAAACGTTGGAGATATCTCAATAAATTTCCGCATGATTAGAGCTGAGGTGTCTCAGAATTGATTTGGAGGAGTATAGGCTCCTATCAGGTCACGGTGGTATAAGGTATACCTCCAACGTTAATCACCTCAGATAAGTACTGAAAAACTTTCTTTGCACATTTGGCAAATATCTTTTTAATATTTCGCTTATATGTATATATTAGGAGGAAACTGTTTTTGACAACTTCGTGGAAATTTCAAATCATTTTGAAACATTTGCTTTGTTTACTTTTCAATTTTAAAGTATTCTATGAAATATATTTACATACATATAAGTATGTATATTACCTTCAAATTTTGCTAATAACTTATGCAAATTTTTTAAGTATTCAAAATAACACTATTTACTCTTAAAATATTCTATTCATTTTAATACCCCTAAGAAATTCTAATAATAATAAAAAAATCATCATCTTTCAAACATATTCTTCTTCTGCTAAAGATTTTTTTATATTTCACTATTCAATATGATGTGATTATGAGCAAACAAGATAATCTTTGTTTTGTCGCTAAAAAAAATAGCAGAAAGGAAAGGGACTGAAAAGGAGTATCAGAATTTTATCAGATAAATCTTATATAATATAACATATAAGCATAACAATACATGAGGAACGAATAAATAGCAAACAAAAAAATATATATAATACGCATACATGAGAAAAAAAATTGCAAAGTGAAAAGAGAAAATATAAGAAAAAAACTCCAACTTGTTTAAATGAATTGAATACGTAGATGACGATGAAAGAACGTACTGATGGAATGAAAATAAGCGTTAAGCATTCTTTTTTCACATAATAAAACTGAGTACTTGTGCATAAAATATCTAGAGATTTGTAGATATAAATATACATACTAACAAAAGATATGGAAACCCTTTCAATATCGAAATTGAGCAGAGAAAAAAAAATGTGAAGGAGAAAAAAATAATAAAACTTAACGCTTATCATCTCATCATCAAAAAAAGTATTTGTAAAGACACTGTGGTTAATGTGATTAGGGTAAAGAAAGTTATTAGAATACAAAATAAAGTAAAAAGTGAGATTAATTACGAAATTGCTAGTACTAATTAATTTTTAATTGATTTAGCTCCAAAAATCAAAAGATTTTTTTCAAATTAGTTGAAAAATTATTGGAATTTATTTTATTACTATTTTTTTTTTAAATTTTTCTATATTAATTTTTTAAAAACTCATCATGTATTTAAAAATATATATTAAACCAGATTACAAATATTAATTATTTAAGAAATATGAAATTCAATTCCCGTATAAACTTAGGTTAAATTTTATTTAAAAGTGTAGATCATATATAAAAAATGATAATTCTATATTCTTCCATCCACCTTTGTTGACAACTTGTGTGGCTTTTTCCGGCAACTTTTCATTTGATATTAAATTTAGCATTTTTTTTGTAACAGTCTCCACCTCCTTTAACGCGGAGGTGTTATTCGGAAACTCTCTTTTGGTTTTTTTCTTTTCAAACCTCCTTTTACATAAAGGTCCACATATCTCTTCACTGGGCTTAGACTCCGATAATTTAAAGAAATGGACCTCTCTGGGTTATAAAAAATGATGTACCGCATCTTACTGAAAGGAAAAATATTTTTTTGCAAACATGCTTCGTTAGATTTTTCGGTACTTATAGCGTTGTTGAAGTGGCAGAAGATTATCTCGGGCCCATAAATGCCAAAATTGGTTAATTAGAAATGAGATTTGTTGCCATCTATTTAAGGCTGATAGTTTTGATGAACTATAGTTCTCCTGTGGCACAGAAACCAACGAAGAGCCAATTAATAGATGCCCAGGTGTGAGTGCGTCCCCTTCATTGGGATCATCTGACATTGGAGCTATAGGGCGAGAATTCAATATAGCTTCTATTTCGACAACGAGTGTTTGAAGTTCTTCAAATGTGAGACGGGCCTGAGAAACATTTTTAACGAACAATGTTTTAGCGGATTTAACAGCTGCTTCCCACAATCCACCGAAATGTGAGCACGAGGGGGGATGAAACAAAATTCGTAACCATTTTGATTGCAATGAGATTTTAATTCTGCGACGATTTTTATCGGAGAATAATTTGTTTCGTAATTCTTTGAGCTAGTTACTAGCGCCAGTAAAATTTGTTCCTTAATCACAAAAAATACGTTGCGGCAGACCACGTCGACTAAGAAATAGTTTTAAGAAAACTATAAAATTATTGGTCGAAAGATCTGAGATGTGTTGCTTTTGAACTAAAGTATGCAAAAACTGATGTTAAGAATGGGCCGCAAAAATCAACACCGGTTGCTAAAAATGTTCGTTACTTATAGAGAAATCAGAAATTTTCTTAGGAATTTTGACAGCTTGTCAGTCCTAAACTTATCTTAACATATTCTCATACATCATCACCATACAAATTTTGATCAGGAAGCTGCAAATTATCTGTTTGTACTTACGTTTCGTCGTACATTTTACAACATAAAAATTTTTGAATGAAATTTTATTTTAATTTGCGTGCCCTATTCTTGGCCTCTAAATTTTTTTGCAGCATTCTAGTCTTGAACATTTTGGTATTAATATGTTCTCAACTATACATTAGCATTAATTTTTAGTACCAAATATTCAGAGTTTTGTGCTCACAGGAGTGCTTTTATATCAGATGTATTTGGAATACTTGTCATTAAGTTTTCAATTTTCTTGCCCTGTAAAATATCATGGACAGGACATTTTTCTTCCCCAACCATGTTTCCAATCAATGGTCGAATTATTTAATAACATTGAGAACAGTTTGCCTGCAGACAAACAATTAAACATCTTTTTTTTAATTGTTTAATAATTTATACAGGAGCGGATCCAACTTAAGCTTTTGGGGGAGGAAAATAAAATATTTCCTCAAAACATTCAATTGAAATCAGTATTTGAATTATATTCTTAATAAGTGAAGTAATTTGATGATTAGATTTAATGTATTAGGACACCAGAATTCATTTATATTCAATGATACAAATTCAGTTGTTTAATTTAAGAGGAATATTAACAATGGAACAAATTTTATTGAATCAATGAAATTATATGCATTAAATTAACGTTAAAAAAATGCTTTCTAACAGGAAATAAAGTCAAGGTAATGGCAATACATTGTTTTAATGAACTGTTTAGAGTCAAAATTAATGCAAAATCTTCATTGAAAACAATTAACTTTTTTCATTGTTATGTAGTACCTTTTGGTTCGGCTCAGCTTCTTAAATGGTAAAAATGATGCTTATTATTAATATAATTCCGTAAACATAATTAAAGAAGAACCCTAGTTTAACAATGAATCTGATTGTAAACTCTCACTCTTATACACTGTTTGCTAAATAGATAAGGATAAAATTTTAAAAACTTTGTAGTCTTAAAATAATTCCGCGAATATTCCCCAGAAACTAATCAAAAATTTTAGTATTATTTTAAAAATTCCAAATAATAATTTTTTTGTTGCGGTTATACTCATCATCATCAATCGTTGCCACCATCACATACCATCATCATTGTCATTCACACATCGACTCACAAGTTAATCATTGTCCGGCACAAAAAAATGATATATATTATTTCTGTTATACTCTTAGGCACTTAACAAAAAGTTAAAATATAAAAAATACTTTTTCAAAAAATAAAAAGGATTCTACGGAGTATATTCATATTACCACCAACCTACCAATTTAAGAAATTGAACCAAAGAAAAAAAAATCGCTAAAAAACAGAAAACTTTCCTGATAGTCACTCAAACGATAACTATTTTACTGTTCACTTTTTTTCTGTTCTTATTTTTCTACTGCCTCTCTGTTACTTTTTTTGAAACAAAACTTCGTGCGAATTCCAACAGAAAGTGAAAAAAGCATTGAAAACCTACAATAAATGGATATTCAAAGACTGATGACAATCGATAATGCTGACTAGAAATTATATGTGTACATGATGTTACTTCATAACATACACACATTACCTGCTCAATAAACTCCTTGAAGCATGCCATTGAAGTGACACTATTGTCATTTTCTGGTTTCGTCCTTATCTTTTCTCTAACATATACCCATAATGTGGCAACTGTTTTCCTTTTTTTTTCTTGTTATTGCTTAAAGCTACATACAATTGAGGTAGAACTTGGTAGGGAAAAAACAAAAGGAAAATGAAATGGAAATAAGAAAAAAACTAAATAAAAGCGAAAACAAAACGCGGAAATGTCTTAAGTCAAACATTGAATTTCCTGCTATGGTAATTTTATTTGTCGTTAGTAAAATCCTTTCAGTTAATTTTTGTAAAAGTAAGGGAACTTTTTTTTGTATTGGATACCAGAACGAATTTAAAGTGGCCACGAGCGAGCAAAGAAAAATAACATGTTTTATAATAAAGTTAGTTAGATTTATATGAAACTCTTTAAGTTAACAACTTTTTTATCAAATTGGTTTAAATATATAAGTAAGTAAATAAATAAATTTTTTGATTATTTTTAATTATTAAAATTGAAAATATTTTTTTAATTTATTTAAACAGTTTTTAAGATTGATATATTTTGGAGGTATTATTTACATGCTTATTTGTTATTTTTTTGCTTTTTTCTGTGTAAAGAAAATTTACACTCCTAGAATGAAGATATGCAGGATTTGTTATAATATATTTATTTTCACCTTCACCACACTAGAAAGAATATATTACTAAGTTCTTCACAAGTATACCCTAGAGTAAAGTGACCGGTTCAAAACCAGACCTGAACGAGGTTCGCGAATGTATATGACGAAAAACCTGTCACTTTTACCATGGAGTTGTGTTTGGAGGTGGCTAAATTTAGTCCCTTGGGACACGGTCGGCAGGATAGGTCACTAGTACTGGTCCAGAAGGATAAGTTTAGTGTCGATAAATATAACAAAAATTTGATAAACGTTCGGTAATGGTTTTACTTTTTGAAGATTTTTATTATCATTTTATTTAACTTACGTTTTTTATTTTGTTTAATAATTTTTCCTTTAATGTTCGATGGTCACCCCGAATCGAACCCGTGCTCATCTAGCGTATGTATATTTTATATGCCGTTCAAACGTTAACCATCCAGCCACTGTTGCTAATTTCCGCAGCGAGTAGCTTAATTGCTCCACTTAACAAAACATATATAAACCTCACCCCAGTTGTTAAATAGTTAAATAGTGAGTGTTTGTGTCAACTAGTACTCAATTGACAACTTTGGTGACGAGTTAGATGACAATTGGTACTCAACTGACTGAGGAACGTTCATCAATACAATTTCAACAAAATTTTCCGGTATATTTTGGATCTTTTTTGGTGGGATAGTCGATATAACGATGTCCATCTGTCTGTTGAAATCAGTTTTTAGAAATCCCCTGTTATCGGATGTATATTTTTTATCCATCAAATTGTAGGGAGTACCCTATGTAAGAACGCTAATAAAAATGAGCAAAATCGGTTGATAGATAACTGAGATAAGGGCAAAAAAAAACTCTAGAAGACGATTTGAAGCATAAATTCCAAAATTCCCTTCGACGCAATTATATATTAAACTAAAATAGATAACCTACACGTGTATAAAATTAAAGGGACTGTCCACATGACATTTTTTTTACATTCATTATTTTGGCAGACAGATGAAATGTAGATAAAAACAAACAAATCAAATTAAACAATTCTTATATAACCCTATATACTTGAGCTAAATTATGTCTCCCTAGGATGTCAGTCCCAAGTCTTATCCGGTTATCAATGGACAAGACTTGGGACGGACATGGTTAGATCATTTCAGGTTCTAATTAGGATCCAGAATATATTTATCATTTTGCGGCCTTGGATTAACAAAACAAACATCTTTTATCAAGTATTTGATTAGTCTGAATCTACATCTACAGCTAAAAATGTTCACTAATTTTTATAGACTTTTATTATACGGTAGGGTAATGCTACAATAAAAATGACGACAAAAATTTTGCATTATTGTCAACATTATTGTGGCATTTATTATTATTACTCTCTTTCACGTTCTGCTATTCTCTCCTCTTTCTTAGATTACTTCATATAAATTCATGTATAAGCCAACAACATTTACATGCATCTATGCCATATTTTGTTTACCATGCACATATTCAAACATAATATGTTGGATGAATGCATTCAAGAAACGTGTCTTTTATGCAAAATTCCCTTTTTTTCAAGTAGGGTTTTTAAAGTTACATTCACATGGCATATTATAACAACGATATATACTATACATGCGCCTTACTATATAGAGGTATATAAATATGTATATTCACTAGTTTTATACCCGTATTATTAGCAGCTAAAAATTTAGCTAATGATTTCTGTTTTAAGATAAACATAAAAATGTCACTCTGTGTTATATACACCCGTACATAACTACTTATATATAAATACATTTATGCATGTATGTATGCAAAAAACAGATTCTATATTGTTGTCTACACATACTTTAAAATTCTGTTTTTATTTTTGTTGTTGTAGTTATTTCTTTATTTTTTTGTGCTAAATATAGCTAAAGGGCTTTTGTTCTTAGTACTCAGACATTGACACTGACTTTGGCTGCAGGCGTCTAGTAGATACTATATGTATGTGTACAAAGTTTAAGTTTTCTAGCTTAAGGCAGCAGCATGTATCATGCAACACATTTTAATGAAATTCAGTGTTATTAGCTGGAAAATTTTTAAAAGACTATAGCGGCTAAAAAGTTTGTTTGTTTTAAGGTATTATAACATTTAGATTAAGTGTTTAAAAAAATACAGGTGTAGTTTTGCCATAAATTTTATCGAGAAAATTTTAAGTTTTCCCTTGAATACCCCTACTTTATATACATACATATATATTTCATTTTTCCGATTGTTCTTTATTTTCTTTGCTTTAACACTTCACAACGTTTTTCCCCAACCACTTTGAAATTATCGCATAATTTTTTAAGTGTCATCAATGTCAGTAAATTCTTTGCTTTCGTTTCACTTTACTGCACACTTACACACATACACATACTCCCAAACACGTCTTCATCGGGAATGATGTGTTGAAAGAATCACTCAATCGTTGTGAAAATCTATGTTTAATCAATAGTCTGTTTAATGAAATGTCTGGAATTGTATTTTTTTTGCTTCTTTTTTCAATTCTTCTGTTTTCAGGGTTTATGGGTTTCAGGTTGCTATTTGTTGGCTAAAAGTGTTTGTTTGTTGGTTTTTCATGGACAATTTTATGGAAAAGCTTTAAATAGGTTTTTGTGAAGAATTTTTTTTTTTTTTTTTTTTTTTTTTTTTTTTTTTAACCCTTTTTGTTGTAAAAGCAATTTGAAATTTAATTGACAAATGTTATTTATTTTGTTACAATAATAGTGTGTATGATGTAAGAGGTGTTTCGTATGGAATTTTATTTTGTGTGATAATTTGTGTAAAAAGGTTGTTATTTGATTTTTGTTAAGATTTGATAAGAAAGAAATTAAAGACAGTTAAAGGACAAATTAAGAAAAACATACACATAAAAAATATGGTCTACTAAATGATTTATCAATAAATAAAAACTACACAGAAAAAAAATTTTTCTAAAAAAATTCAATCAAATTATTAACCAGAATTTTATAGCCATTTAAAATATTTTTGTTATTAAATAAAATTACTA
>MINK01179949.1:6238-20106 GCA_001735545.1 Phormia regina
AAAAAATTCAGTGGCTTTAAAATAATCGTTACAATCTAATGTGAGGAAAGTATTACTGTTGATACCGATTGGCAATTGCTATAATGAAATTAAAACAATTTATTGCTTCTTTTCAAACTTTAAGAAAATTTATAGAAAATTTTAAGTTAAGTAAAAATTTTACAACAATTATCTTTATAAAAGAAAGATCCGTGAAATATTTATACAGAAAAAATAAAATAAAAATATATATATTTTTTTATAAAAATGAAAAATCAATGAAAATTTTCTTTTAAAAAAATTCAATGAAAATTTTGTGTTGAAAAGAAAATTTATCTGAAATTTCCGATAAAAAGAAATTTATTCTGAAATTTCCTATAAAAAAATTATTTGAAATTTTCAATAAAAAACAGAAAATAAAAGAAAATTTATTTAAAATTTCCTATAAAAAGGGAATTTATCAAAATTTTTTTAGAAAAAGAAAATGTATAGAAATTTCGAAAAATTAAAAAATAAAATTGATCGAGTATTTTCTAAAAAAAAAAAAATATTTAAAAATTGTTTTAACCCTCTATCATGCACATGTATCCCGCTACAATATTTTACGAATTTAACTATGATTTAAATATATTTTAAAATTTTTTTTAAATATTTTTTAAGGTACCCTCTAAAAATAAAAAAAATAACAATTATAATAAATTAAAAAAAATAACAACAAACTAAATTTGTGGGGATTTTTCATCTATACATCGTACATGTAGCTCATGCATCTGACCAGATACACACTCATTTTCTATGAAGAGTACTGTACTTTATTGGTATTTTTTATAAATTTTTTCTCTGCCTTTGGTTCTTCCAAATATTGAAAACCGAATAAACAAAATTCACATCATTACTTTAAATTTAATTGAAATGAACTTTATAACAACTATTTTTTTTTTTTTTTTTTTTTTTTTTAAATTAAAAAAAAAAAAAAATTTTTTTTTTTTTTTTTTTTTTTTTTTTTTTTTTTTTTTTTTTTGTGGTCCATCCTTTATCGGTCGGCTATCATTTATTTTAGTAGCGAAATTGAACTATGATTTTTGTAAAGTCAATGGGTATGAGAGTTTTTTTTAAATATATGTGGTTGTGATATGGTATCCTATTTTTTTTTGGTTGTT
This sequence comes from Phormia regina, assembly GCA_001735545.1. NCBI lineage: Eukaryota > Metazoa > Arthropoda > Insecta > Diptera > Calliphoridae > Phormia > Phormia regina. The sequence continues at coordinate 7,378 of MINK01179949.1, forward strand.
TGTCTCCCCAGTCACCACAGCAGCTAGTATTTTTGCGAGAGAGTGATTTTTTATGTATAAGTAAGCGATGTGTATTTTTATAGAACTCTGAGATTTATTTATATCAGATTCATTTATACTGGACAAGGTAGGGGTTGGGGAGGTGTGAGTTACGCGAGCTTTTTGTGGTGTTATCTATTTTTCGTAACTTAGCGTTGTTTTAGTCATCGAGTGGCTATGTTCAGCCATGATACACGACGTATTTTTTTCGAGCTTTTTCATTACTTGTGTAGTTGTGCTTTGTTTGAAAGATGTGATGTTAGTCTTTTTATTTTTATGTTGTCATTGGCATGTATTTCATATATTTTTTTGTGTTTCTCTTGCTGTCCTGTTGTTTGTGCTTTTTGTTGGTCGGGTGTTGTTTTGTTGTTCTCTATGAGGTATGAACTTGAAAAAACTAGGAATGATAGGGTTCACTTTTTTTCGCATTTGGGTTAGTGTCTATTTTCTTGTGTATTGGTTTTAAAATTATTTTATTATGGAGATTTGAATTCGTTTTGCTATATTGACAACTTATAGTTTTTTTTTTTTTGAAATTAATTGAGCGAATACATATTCTTTTGTATTGTTGGTTTGTGGTATTTTTATTATTTTGTTGTTTTTCTGCTTTTTTGCGGTTTTTTTTTTGTGTAATTTTTGGTTGTTCTAAGTTTATCTATCATGCGGTTAATTTTGTATTTTGTGGCTGTTTTTCTTATGTTGTGTTTTCTGTTTTTGTTTTCGGGGTAGTCAGTGAAAACTTGATTTTATAGTGTTATTATATAATGAATGTATATTTGTATCTAAACAATTATCTATTCTGCATTTTATATTTTTCTTTATGAAGCGCGTTATTCTGGAAAGTAAACTTTATGTTTTGTATTTGTGTACTTGGGCTCAGGGTATACTCATTGGCTTGCGTTTATCGTTTGATATCTATTTTTTTTTTTTGTTTGTGGATTTTAATGGAGAAATTTTACGTGGTAAAGATAATTAATATCATTTTTTATCTTGGAAAAATTTTTGTTCTATTAGCAGAGAACTCTAATATGTTTTTTTATTGGTGCGCGAGAGTATACGTTTTGGTGCCTTATGGAGTGGTGGGTGGTATATAGGTAGAAGCTGGGAATCTTGTTAATATATGTATCAGAAGTGTATTAATTTTATAGTTCTTATAATTCGTATTAGTTATATATGTGGAGAATAGTTAATATTTTATGAGTTCTCTAAAGTTATATAGATGTCCAGATTATATTATTTTGTTTGTATTGTTAATTTTAACATTACAAGGAATTTTTTTTATTTTAATATTTTATTCATTATTTTTTTTTTATTGGGTGTCTTTCATAATTACAATATTGTTTTTTTATTAAAATAGTATTTTGTTTTTTATATCATATTTTTGTTTTGTTCTCTGTATTTGTGTGTGTGGGCAGGAGTTTGGGTTTCAAATGGTTATATTAGATGGTATTTATCTGCAGATTTTCGGTTTTTTTGAAATTTTTTTGAATATACTGGAGGGCGAGGAGGGGAGGGGGGGTGGGAGGAGAGAGGAGGGAGGGGAGGAGGGAGAGCGAGGAGGGGAGAGGGGGGGAGAGGGTGAGGTGAGAGGAGGAGGGGGGAGAGCGTGAGGAGAGTGGCGAGAGAGAAAAGGCGGCGTGGGGGGAGAGGGGAGGAAGGGGAGGAACGGGGCGAGAGGGGGGGGGGGGGAGAATGGGACGAGGGAAGGGAGGGAAGAGGGTGTCGGAGGGGGGAGAGAAGAGAGAGGGGTGAGGAGCGAGGGGGGGGGGGGGGGGGGGTGATGTTGTTTGTTTTTTTTTTTTGTGTTTCTTTTTTTTTTTGTTTTTTTTTGTGGTTTTTACATCCGAAAATCTTTAGATCTCAAATCGTGCCAATAGCTTGAGTATGAGTCTACCGTCTAAATTAAATTTTTTTCCGTCAGAGAAAATTACTTTTTTCCACCCATCTGTCAATTTCATACATTTTGTTGCGAATTTTAGACGATTTTCTTTTATTCTTTATTTGTGTGGAATTCAATTTGTTGTGGGTTGCTTCTTGTTTTATTAGATTAAGTTGTCTTCTTGTTAGTTTTGTATTACCCTTTGTTGATTTGCGAACTTCATAATTTTGACCTTTCTTAAAGAAATTTCGCACCACACTTTCCGAACGACCGATTTTACGTACAATTTCTCTATTAGAGCATCCTTGGTCGTGAAAAAATTTAATTTGAATCTTTTCTTAATCGGACAAAATAGTTCTAAAAGTGATGTAATTATTTGATTAAAATAGAAAAAGTAAATTGAGATATTACTACTAGAAAAATTCCTTTGGTTGAAAAAAAACTTTTTCAAAACCAAAATTCGAGTGTGCGTTTAAAAAAAAATTAAGGGCGTTTATAGGAATATAGCCTTAAAAAAGTTTATTTTCCGAAAAAAACTATATTTAACGTTTTATACAAATTTCGATTTAGTTTTCACCAAAATGTTCATATAAATATCTAATTTCGGTATAAAATCTATTTATGCGCCCATAAAATTTTATTAAAAAAAAGAAAAACTCCAGGGTTTGGAAAATACAGTAAATAATTAAATAATTCCTTTTTTTTTTTTTTTTTTGAGCCATTAAATATATTAATATTAATAAATGAAAAACTTTATGCCCGAATCTTAAATTATTCTATTAACTTTGCTGTGACATCTTTAAACGCCCACTTTTCGTTCTGCCAGTGCCAGGTGCTGAAAACTACTTTAATAGACATTTAAAGGGTATCCCTTTGATATTTTAAGAATTTAAACTTAAAAAGTTGTAATTAATAAATAAGCCTCAATTCCGTAATAATAAAGTCTGAACTCCGACTAAAGGTTTTTTTTTAAAGGAAATTTACTGAAAATGTTTATGAAAATAGCTAATACTCGTACTTTATATTTATTTAATGCTGAAGATGCCAAGTAATAAAACTCAAAAGCCCAAAAGAATTTCAAAAAAAAAAAAAAAACCAAAAACAATGTCAAATAAATGTTATACAACAAAAAAGGAGAGAAAGAAAAATAAAGGCTCCAGAAGAATTCCTGTGTTAAGTAAAAGGTTCAAATGAAATGACTACTTAGTTAGTTAGTTGTTATTATTATAGTTCTTGATTTAAAAATAAAAAATTCAGTGGCTTTAAAATAATCGTTACAATCTAATGTGAGGAAAGTATTACTGTTAAAAAAAAAAAATATTTAAAAATTTTTTAAATTTTTTTTTTTTTTTTTTGAAATTAAAGACAAAAATAAATTTTTTTTTGTTTTATTTCTCATTAATGTTTTATTTTTTTGCCTGGCGTGAAAACAATATAACAATGTAATATGTAATATAACTAAAATAGCATATTTTTCATATAAACGTCTGAAATACATACCCAGCAAAAAACGTTGAAGTTCTTCAAAAAGAGAACATTTTCACAACTTCAAAAGTGGAACAAAGTGCATATTTTAAACGTATAAATTTTAAAGTCATTTTTGTTATTATTTAATAGGGACAAAAGTAGAGTTTTATTAAAAATCCTTCCAATGACAACACAATGTTAAAACCATAGCTTTTTCAGTTCTTTTTTCGCTGGGATACTACATTACATGAAAGTCGATTAGTAACTTCTTACTTTTAACTTGATACGTAATCAATTAATTATGATCAGATTTATGAAAATGTTTTACCTTATAAAAATACTTGTTTTTCTATGTCGGATTGAAGATTTGATATTTTTCACCAAGAGAATATTTATTTTTCAATAATAAAAAATATAGAGTTTTTTGTAAAAAGAAAGTTGATAGAAAATTTATTATAAAGAAAAAATCGACAATTGATCTCAGATTTTCTATAAAAAGCAAATAGATCTAAAGTTTTTTTTATAAAAAGTGTATTGAAACTTTCTATGAAAAGAAAACTGACCACAATAGGAAAATTTTTTAAAAAAGTTAAATTATTCGAACATTTTCTTAAAAAAAAAAATGTATAGACATTTTTTTATAAAAAAAAAATATTGATAAAAAAATGTCTATAAACAGAAAACTGAAAATTTTTAATCAAAAAATAGTATCGAAAATTTAAAATTAAAAAAAAAATTATAATTTGTAGCTATTCTCATGATATCAAATTATCTGGCAACATTGCAACTAAGTAACATATTTTTCAGGATTGTTTTTAAAAAATTCTGCTTTTTTTTTTTTTTTTTTTTTTTTTTTTTTTTTGTTTTTGGTTTCTAACAAATATACCGACAATAATTACGCCAACTCAATAATTATGTTCAAATTTGTTAATTTTATAACAATTTATAAAAAAAAAACAACTCAAACTTCTGGTTTTTGTTTAACGAAAAGCGCAAAAGTTTAAAACCGCAAACATTTGTTTGTTATATTCAAAAATTATTTTAAATTTTTCTAGTAATAAATTAATGTTCAAATGAGCCACAGGTTTTTAAAATGATTATTATTGAGGTTCAAAATGTACCGCTAACATTCATCAGTTACACACATGGACATGAACAGAAAAAGAACCTCGCAAAACGGTATTTAATCTTAATGATACCGTATACTCAATTCACATATTCAAACATCGCTACAAACAGTTAAAATTTATTTAAAAAAACTCTACGAAATGGTAGTTTTTTTGAAAAGAGAACAAAAAAATATTGTTTTACCACACCTAAATTAATTGTTTAACTAAATGTTTGTTATTCCTACCAAATTACTACTACTGATAGCAACAAAAACAACAAATAGTCATTAAATATTACAAATTTTTCATGTATGTATTGCTATGTTTCACATTTCACATCATTTACAAAATTTACAGTAGGAAATAAAAATTTTCATTTATTTTAACCCATAAACTTTTCAAAATAAATTTTATTTCAAAAAACTCTTATGTGTAGGAAAACTTTTCTTTTTTACTGTACAGCACACAGCCATACGTCACCTGAACCAAACATATTAATTTGTTATTGTTTCTTTTTTTTTCTTAAGATTTTATTTTCAATATACAATATGTGATTTTTTTTTTATTTTATTATAATTACAAAACTTTTAACATCTTGATTACTTTAACAATATAGCGGTAATTAATAAAAATTATTAAAAAAACAACAGCAGAAAAAAGTTTAACCGAAAAAATAAAATCGAATTACAATCAAACGAACAAAGACGTGTTTAACAATTTGTCGATATGTTAATGATAAATTTACCGCACACAAACACATTCTTACACTTCAATAAATTTAAAAGAAAAAAAAGTAAATTATTTTTTTTTTTTTAACCAAAAATCCATTATCATGTTGAGTTTTAATATTTTATTGTTTTGAATTTGTTGTTTATAACCCATTTAGTTATTTTTTTTTCTTTTATTTTCTTGGATTTCTGAACCCAGTAGTATTGTGGCCTGTCAGTCAGTTGTCAATGAATAATATTTCTTTAAATAATACAAATGAAATAAAAAAAAGAATTTCATCAAGTATTTACTGATATATTTCATTTTGATGTTATTGAGAATTTCTTTTGTTGAAAGTTGTTAATTAATAATAACTAAAATGTTAAAGTAAAGTAAAAAAAAGAAAGAGGTTTTATTTTTAAATTAATCATGAATTTTTTTCTAATTTAAATATGAAATCTTAAAAGTATTATTTATTTTCCTTTATGTAGCATTAAAATTTGTTAATATAATCTATTTAGTTATTTATAAGACCACCTCCCAACTTGAACTACTTTTAGCTAAAACCCATCTTAGACATAAATAAATCTTAATTTTGGTATTTCATAACCGTTAAACAAATAAACTGTTTTTACTGTTTCGTTAAAAAATATATTTATTTTTTGTATTTTATTTAAAATTATTTACCAAATTGCCAAAAATTTAATCCTCTTATAGGCCACCCATAAGTGTTTCGCTTGAAGAAAACCCAAACAAAAATGAAAAATAATTGATTAAAAATGGACAGACATTAAAAAAAAAAAAAAATATTCACCTTAAAAATTATTTTTGCTATTTGAAATTTGTATTGTAATTTATTGTTGATAAAAAAATTATGAAAAAAGAAAGGGAAAATTTCAAATTGAAATTGTATGACAATATGGGATTTGAAATAATAAAACTATGACTCATTTATTTTAAACTCTGAAATATTTACTTATTAACGATAGCATTAACACACATCTCTGGTTTTTTAAACTTTAATGTAAGCAAAAGAGCTAAAAAATCATATAGTTATAGGCATACAAAACAACTATTAAGTCCAAACCAATTTATTCTGCAGAAAATTTTACAAACACATTCAAAGAGTTATGTTTTTTTTTTACAATTAACAGCCAAAACACAAGCAAGCGGAGGTTGATGCTGCATTCCGCTATTAGCGAGAAATACAAATTAAATGAAAACGGAGTCCAGCAGCGAATTTCATATATAAGGAAAAAGTATCCTTTTGCAACAACGGCAACACTGACAAAGAGAGAGAGTGAGAATCCGTTGTGAAATTAAAATAGATTTGTTGTTTAAGTTACCAAATCATCATATAAAAAAATAATCCCCTTGGTTGTGTTTGGGCACTGAGTTAGGTTTTTTGGGAGCAAGTTGGAGTTCTTTTCTATGGTTATAGATATAAAATAAATTCAAAAAAGAAGACGACTAATTGTATAACGAAAAATCATGGAAGATTAAAACGGGATCGATCATTTAATATAATTTGAAAAGTTCAAACCAATTACACACTGCAATGGAAAAAATTTCTCTAATAATTCCAACACAAAATTAAAGCTTTCCAAATTTAAGAGTGGGATCTTATAGCAGACCTGTGATCAATCGTAAACTTATTCATATACTAAGTGTAATAATATAAAACTAATATTTATATGAAATAATGCACTTTTGGATGATTCTCGAAAGTGGGCCTTATACTAGATCTATGGTAAACAATGGACTGATCTTCTTTAAATGTGCCACTATCATTTATATTTATATTTAAAATTAAAATTATTTTTATACCGGTTAGAGATCAATTATGGATCAATCAAAAATTTTTAATGAATGAACCGATCCTAACTAATTTCAAAATAACTATTTCCACCAAATTTCATCTATATTCGATATGTTCGAAACTGTGACTTGTTTTTTGCATGGACAGCTACCCAGACGGGCATCGTTAAATCAACTCAGAAATTGTTTCAATTGGTTTGGCATAATGGATGTTACAATCATTAACACCAACGCATAATGTTCTTTCCACATATGATGGTTTGGGATATAGAAATTACTGGACTTTGTATGATTAACTTGTATATCAGTTACCAGTCCTAAACACAAAATCTTGAAAAATTCTTAAGCGGTAAATTTTTTGAAGATGATTTTCTGTAAAGAATTTTACTTCTCATCTTATATCTTTCGAGGATCAGTCAACGAACAAAGGACATTGTCTATAACCTTTTTGAGCACCTGACTATTGTGGATCCAGGATCGACGCCAAATTTGATAAGTCAAAGTCTACGAAAATCCGAGTTCTTCCATACGATGTTTAATCGACCAAAGCTAAACTTATGATTCATAAAGTAGATAAGAGTGAAAACAACAGTTTTCCTCAGAGTAACTGTTATAGTGAATATGTATGCACATTGCGATTGCCATTTTGAAGATCCTTAGTAGTCGCCAAAAAAAAAGCACTTCGTAGTTGTGACGGTGGCAACTGACTTCCTCCTAGGATATAACTAAATTACGTATCTACTTCAGATACTAGTGGGTCTCAAAAGATGTCGGCAACAAAATTAATTCGGAATAACCAAACAAAAACTGCATTATGTTTATATTTAATCAAAATCCTGCGACATCTGGAGTCATCAAATATTTTAAAAGGGAATCTATTAGGGAATGAAATGATTCTAAGAACCCGATATTTCTCCTCTAAAATTGCATCTTTATTCTATAACATTTACTGCCTCATCTAGAAAACAAATTTGATTACCACAAACAAAAATAAAAATTTTTCAAAAACCTTTCAAGGTAATTTTTTTGAAGCAAATTCGGGAGCTTAGTTGCGAAGTACACGAACTTTTCTTCTTCTAGGAACTGAAAATTGCGTAAAGAAATATCTGTGAGAACCCCCGAAAATTAAGCAAAATTGGAGCCTTAATTTTTCTTTAAGGGGTTTCAGTTATCATTACCAATTTTTTAAAAAAATTCATGATGTGCTTTCCTTTCCAAACAATTCATTTATCTAATAAAGAGGAAACTCCTTGTTTCGGAAATTTGAACTTTAAAATCCTATTTATAAAAATATAATTTTATTATAATCGTTGCACACATTTAATATTTATCCAATTTTTTTTGTTTTTTTCAAATCAAATCAAATTTTGTTTCTAATCTTTGGCGTCAATTAAGTCTCAAAATAAATCCGATACACATTTCACACTCGTAAATCTTTCAAATGCTCATAGAAAAATACAACATTTTACAAATCCTAAATATTTTTGGTTAAATGAAAAACAATAAGTAAAAATAAAATATAAAGACAAAGACAAAAACCAAAAACAATAATTCTATGGCAACATAGAGCGGAACATATTAAAATGCATACCAAAGAACATTGAGACCCTCATGAGAAAAGGTTATTTTCAAAAAAAAAAAAAAAACATACACACGCACAGCATCAGTTAGCTTACCTGTGAAAATATACAAAAAAAATTTTGATTAGATCTACAATAAAGAGAATGAATGTAACGAAGGTCAGTTATATCAGTTTTCCTCGTATAACACTAATACAATTTCTATTAAATATTACATCTTTTTTTTTTCTTTAAGTCTAGGGTGGGGAATAATTACTGATAAGGGCAAATCACACAAATATTTTTGTTTGAGCAGTCGTTTTACGATTTAACCGCCGAAACAAACGCATCAAAGATTTTAAAGCCGCCAATAAAACAATTTGGATTTTGTCGTTAACGCTTCTGTTTTTTTTTTAGTTTTTTTTTTTTTCTTTGTGTTCCTCTGTTATCATTTTGTATCCTTATAATGTGTATCTAATGTAGATTCATTAAGTTAAAACACTACACATATACGGATGTTAGTAATGTTGGTAAATAGGTATTTTGTTAATATAATTTTCCTTAAATTTTGGGGTTTTTAAAAAAATTTTTTATGAGTTATTGCCGTTGGGAATTCTTTGGCCACAGTAGTTGTGGAAAGTGTTAATTATCTTAAAGAAATTGTCGAAAATAAAAGCCCTGTAAGGATTTCTTGATTTTCTTATATAATTAAAAATTTCCCGCGCTCCAGGAAAATTTTCACCTGTGCCACGGTTTTAAGATGGAAATTATTTAACGGTTAAACTAAAAAAAAAAAAAAGAAACTTACAAGTTGTGTTTTTTTTCAATTAGGGCATCCTTAAGGAAATTGTTTGGAAAATTTTTCAAAAAGTATTAGGAGAATCTTTGTGTGTTGGTTTTTTATTTTTTAAATTATCAACTCCACATGCTAGATAAATTTGAATTAAATTAGATTTTGATTAATACAACAACACCAAAACCTTTCTATTACAGCTAGTGATGAAAGTGTGTATTACAATTATAATAAATACAAACGAACACAATCATATAAACTCAAAACTAATAAAGTTAGAATTATTAATTGGAGGCTCCATTTAAATTCATTTTGTTTGTATCTGATGTGGTATTAATTTAAAAAATGAAACCCACACACATTGTTGTAGCTTCCATTGATGTTTTTTGAATTTTTCCACATACTGTGTATAAGATTAGCGGCACATTCGAATTCAAAAAAGGTTTTTTAAAAGTGTTAAACTTAAAATAATTGCTACCATATCTAATGAACGTAAACAATTGTTGTTACATTACAATCGTTCAATCGTATGTGAACAGGTGAAAGAGACGAAGAAGGGGTTTCATTCCGAAAGTGTTTGCAAGGTGGTTAAAGGTGCTTGATTAATTGATTTAAAATTTCTTAAGATTACAGCTGCCTTAAAAAGGGAAAAATATTCATAATATTTTGGGGAAATGTAAAATGTTAAAATTTAATCCTGTAAGAAGTCAAGGTATTGCTGCTTATAAAGCCAGCCTTAACTTTTTCCTCATACTTTAGCCATAGATACTTTTTTATGATCCCTAGTATTTCTTTAAAAGTAAACTGATACAAAATTGCAAATTATCTAAATCAATATTACAAGCAAAGGATTAAAATTCTTTTTAACATTTTTGCATTTTTTTTTTTTTTTTTTTTAAGAAAAAGTCAATAAAAATTCTTTTCAGTCTCATTTTACTTAAAGAGAGTGTTCGTAACATTTTCGCAAAAAATTGTTTTAAAGAAAAATTTTGTTAAATTTTCCTTTTATAGGGAATTTTCGCCAAAGAAATTTTTCTTAAATTTTCACTTCAAGAAAATTTTCATTTAATTTTCTTTCATAGAAAATTTTCACTAAATTTTCTTTTCACAGGAGTTTCACTTCATTTCTTTTTATAGGCAAATTTCATTAAATTTTAAATTTTCTTTACTAGATTTTTTTTTTAAGAAAAATTGTGTTATATTTTTTTAAGAAAACTTTCGTTTTAAAGGGAATTTACGATAAATATTTTTTTACAGGAAATTTTTATATGATTTTTATAGGAATTTTTTGTTAAATATTTTTATAGGAAAATTTCTCAAAATTTCTTTTTATAAGAAATTTCATTAAATTTTCTTTCATAAAAAATTTTAGCAAAATTTTCTGTTTATAGGAAAATTGCGCTAAATTTTTTTATAGAAATTTTTCGTAAAGTAAATTTTCGCTAAGTGTTCTTTTTGTAGGAAATTTTCCCTAAATATTCTTTTTATAGTAAATTTCGCAAATTTTCTTTTTTTGCAGGAAATTTTCACAAAACTTTCTTTCATAAAAATTTTAGTTTTTTTTTTTTTTTTGCTAAATTTTAATTTTTATAGGAGATTTTCGCTAATTTTTTTTTCCATGAAGATTAAACATTTTTTATTTAAATATAATATTTTATTAGCCTTTTCTAGAACAAAGTTAGAAATTATTATTTAAAATTGTTGGGCAGTATTTCTGGCATCCCAGACTATAAAAGAAAACCTCTAACTGCTAATTAATATATACACACACACATACATACATACATTTTTATTACTGCTCTTATCGAGAAAATTGAAATGTTTGTTAAGAAATTTTAATTTAAACTTTAAATTTAATTTGTTTGATTTTCAAACCGCCAAACAAAGGAAAAACAGTTCATCATCACACACACTTTTCCGTGGGTGTTTGTGTTATATGATCAAAACGACCGAACATTTGATCTCCACCGATATTTAAATATCCATGTCATAAATATCTCTTTTACAATGAAATCAATGGTAATTTATAAATATTTATTCAGTGGCAATTTAATATTAAACTGATAAACAATTTCAATTTCACATCTTAAATTTCATTATGATGATTGAATAAAAAGACATTGTTCTTTTTTATTTGGATACTTTATCGATTGGATGCTTTTAACAAATATTGTAACAAATTTAGTAAATGTGTTGTTGATTTTCTTTTCTTTTTGTTGACTTTCAACAAGAAAAATGTACACTTTTTGGTGTTGCCACACTTTTTGGGCTTTATTAAATGTTAACACCGTTACGCAACGGTGAATTTGTTAAGACAAGATCACAACCTTTGAATTCTTTATCAAAAAATACCGAATTGTTTGTCGAAAAAGTTAACAATAAACGGAGGTTTTTTTTTTTTTTAACCACAACATTTTAAATGAACAAAAGTTAGTTGTGAATGTAAATAAAAGTGAATAATATTTATTTAAACAAGCTAAATAGTATTTTTAAATATATTTAAAATATTATAATGTGACAATATGAATTATGAATATTATTAGCGCCAATTGCTAATTGATCACACCCAAATGTATCCAATGTGGGTTTTTTTTTCTTTTTTGGGGATACCAAGTGTTATTTTATTTATTTAGTATTTAAATTTGTTTAAACAATTTACAAAATATTAAATTGTTGGCGCCATTGTGTTTGCATAAACTCAATTACTTGGGATTTATTTAGCTAATTGATTTTCAAGAATTAATAATTTAATGATTCCACTTCATAACTTTTTTAAAAAACGATATTTAGAGGATTTTGCATTATGACGCGGCACCAAAGTAGATCCTAATGTCCCCAAAATATACTTATTTTGAAATATAAATTCCCTATAGTGATCCCAACATATTTTGATGAAGGGAAAAAAAAAATATGTTGGAATTAATATGAAGCTATTTTGAGTAATTCAAATATGCACATTGGGATAAAAGGGTTCGAAAATGGCGATTAATTCCGGGAAGGATGATATCAAAATAATTTAATGTCGTTTAATTGTTCTAATTATTATTAAAATAATTTTTTTATATATACGATTTTTTTTTTTGCCATAAGGGTAATGTCCTTCTGTCTGTCTGTATGTCTATAGTTTAGGTTTAATTGAGTCGAAAATGCTGTTTACTTCCGAAAATAGTGATAGCCGTATTTTGATGATAATGGTTTATTTTTTTAATTATTAACAAGTAAGGACGGTGTACATGCAAATATGCCTATAAAAATTAATTTTGAATTTTTTTTAAAGTGATATTTTTTATCAATGACTGTTATGCTTAAGTTCTAAATCTAAAAGAATAGATTGTTCTTCGGTTAATTTTTTGCATC